>SCLD01149343.1:0-22240 GCA_004367895.1 Oikopleura longicauda
GGTGGTTTCTCTAAAACTATAATGAGTCAGAGCTTAGGAATACAAAACATTAGCTGAGGGCTTCTAGGGCTTTTATTTGTGTGGGCAGTGGTTTTATGAAAAAGGTGTTCACACTATAATACCCTAATTAGCACAAGCTAACAATTGGACTGGACCGCCTAGTCCTTGTTCAATGTTACGGACATGTTGAATGTTCAATATTTGGATACTAAGAATTATTTATTTTTATTAGTTATTCATCCATAATAGTTAATAATAATCATAATATCCCATTCTTAGTCCCTTTCTTAGTATCCATTCCTTATTGGGTTTGATTTGACACATTTTTGGTTTTCAAAAAAGTGTGAAATTGGACCCAATCACCAAACTCAAATGGAGCTTGGGTTTGAGTACAAGCATCTTTGACAGATCCACTTCTTCTTGAAGGAATTTGGTATGCTTGTGCTTCCATTTTGACTTTTGCGTTTCTTGCAAAGTCATAAATTGGTGACATAAAATTTCTTGCCTCTTTTGAAATCTTCAACAAGTCCGAAATTTTGAAACCATTCTCTTTTAAATCCCTGGCTGGAATTTTCGCTGAGGCAGTAGTAATCCACACTGCTACCATCATTGGTGAGACTCCGTTCGGAGACAAAAAATTTGAAGCCAGTTCAATTGCCACATTTTCCAATAATATTTTGTTGTCATCCATAAATGGCATTTCAATAACCACATTCTGGATCATTTCCAAGATAGGTTTAAGGAAAATTTGATGTCGCTGTTTAAATGCCTTAATTCATATATTACCATGTATCGATTAGTCATGAGGCAGGGACATAATAGTTTTGCCTTAGCGAGACTCGAACCACGGTGGGTGGTTTACTATTTTTCGACCACTTGACTTCACCACGCGACCCGGCGAAAATTTGTTTTGAATTTACCTTAGTGATGTATTCAATTAATTGCTCATGTTTTCGTTGCATTTGATTTTGTTGTTCTTGTTGGGACAACTTTAGTCTATTGCAAAGAGCTCCATCATCGAATTTGTCATTGAAGTTTTTGGATTTCTTCCTTAATGACAGCAATTTTTTTGCGTTGGTTTCGGTAACCGAATCTATTAACAAAATTGCGGATTCGCGTTGCATTCTGAAATATGAAATAAAGTTAAGTTTCCTAACCATTAATTCTATTCAACACAAATTCCTAATCCTAAGGACATGTAAAATGTTCATTGTACACTAAAGTATTTGGACATGTTTAAATGTTCGCAATTCTTGACGCTTCTCGAAAGATTTCAGGGAAATGATCAATTTCCACCCACTTTCCTGCCACAAAAGTGGTGGATTCTACTGCACCAGCACCGTTTGCACCTGGTAGTCTTCGGTGAAAAAACAGTTCTAGAATTTGCCTTTCGGCCACCAATCTTACACTTGCAGTAAGGTTACCGGTTGAATTCATTTCTCTTAGCCACAAACGTTTCTGTTGTGGATTGAATCCAATCCAGTTTGCTTCTTGAATGATTGATTGAATGTTTCCTGCGGACCACGCCACGATCAAATCACGCCCTGTCATCTAAATAATTTCAAAATTAAGATTTCTAATCCTAATTTATGAAACCTAAATTAAAGAACGATTTACTCGTCCAAGACACAGAAGAATAGCCTACTATAAGGGACAAAAAATTTTCAATGAAAATTTTCTAATTGAAGAAAGGTTTCTGTCGCCACATATTTTCAACAGATGAATCTAACCTAATGAACGAGTTACTCGTACTATGAAAATTGTCCTTGTAGAATTATTACAGATAAATTACCGACATACTAACTGCAGTTCGAACTTTTTGGTGACAGTGATAATATCAGTGAGCCTAATGAAAATATGTTCATGAGTAGAAGGAATATCCGGTGTTTGAAACGCAATCCATACACCCGTCCGGGTTAAATTTAATGTAACCAGTTTGTTCGATCTAATATCACGTGATATTTCACTTTGGGCATTTATGGTCCAGTTATACCATCGACCATTCAGAATGTAATTTACGATTGGTCCCCCTACTCGTACTCTGAATGATCTACTCACTGGCCATAGATCCCGATGATACCGGGGCATTTCAGACTTAAAATAAAGATTATTTGTAATTTATATTGTACTAGTTACTAGTTCTAATTTGAAATTGCAATATCATGCAGAAAAGAGAAAGACGGATCCTTTTTAATATTTTCTGCTAGCCGAGCAGCAAAACCTGATCGATCCGTTGACAATTCATCTTGGAGGTAATGTACCGGCATATCCGAATTTCTATGCCACCCAAAAGTGGTAGTAATTTGATCCCTAGAAAGTTGCATTTTATGCCCAATAATACACCCAAGTCTCCTAAAGGTATGTTTACTAGGTGGCGTAACACATCCTGCCTTAATTGCAGCCGTTCTAAAAATTTTCCACGTGGTGTCACCATTTACTTGACCCATACATATCCGATATTTTTTCCCCATTTTATGACCGGTACATCTGTATGATTCCCACTGTACTACTGAGGCCGACGTAAAAGTTGTGTGTTTGTGTACACAGGGGAAGACAAATCCAAACTTTTGACAACCATTTCTAATCCAATGTTCTATTATTAGCTTTACCGGGCAGAGTTCTGATTGATCCTGAATGAGGGTAACACCTTCATTTCTTTGCCCTTTGGAATTTGCTTTAGAAGCCCCTATCATAAATTTAAGTTGAACTTCCCCACTGATAAAAAGTACTCGTAACGAGTCCCATCTTAATCTAGTGATGTCAATCCATCTTCGCCCGGAAACTGAACAGATTAAAGCTTGCAACCCCGCCATTCTGTTACGTTTTAATTTTTCAAAAGTTATAGAGTTTCCACTGGGCATTTTCTCTGTGTAATAAAGTTTTTTCATTGCTACTCTTAATAAACCCGGATTAATGGCTGGGGCATGTTTTACGGTTGCATTACTTAGAATTCTATATGAAATTAAAGTATCATAGAGATTGTTATGAACTTTCTTAACCATCTCTTTTGGTACTTTAATTACCGTACAAACCCTTTTCAGTATTTTCAAAAAATATCCCGTAGAAAGAATATTTTGAGCCTGAAAATTTTTGTACTCATACAGAATTTTTGCACAGGAAATTAAGTTGTCCGAGTTAATCGGTCTATTTTGGAAATATCTTTCAATTTCCGGTTTGAAGTCCAGGCTTGTCATTGCTTGCCTCCTAAAAAGAAAATTATTTTTCTCCAATGGAAATAATTCGTAATTTTGATTATAAAAATTTACAAGAAAGACAAACTCACCATAATCGTTTCTACCAAATTAACAAGATCTTGATTCTTGACTTTGGTAGCTTTACGTTTGATAGGAGTTTGAGTTTTTGACTTGGTTGAATTACCTTTGGCCTTCTCCTTCTTCTCTACTGGCTCTTTCTTGGTATTTTCCTTGACTTTCTTCTTATCTTTCTTAGTCTTCTTTTTGGTGAACTCCTTTGCCTTCTTTGGAGTTCTTGTCTCCGTCCTTGGAGTCGGCCTTGCTCTAACATTGGTTGTGTATAAGCAAATGTCATCAAATTTCTGCTTTGGTAACAGACCCAGTTGTTTATGTTGGTCCGTGCCAGACAGCAATTTTCTATTGTCGAGCATTTTAGTCCGAATATCTCGGTCAAACGGTTCTTTCAGTTGGGGTTGATCACTGTTTCGGTCCATAAGATTACGAAACTTTTCTTGGTGTGACTTACTCAGCAACATCGCCAAATCAAGCAGCCCCATTTTTCTGGTGTAATGTGGATCTCCGATTTTGGTTGTCATTGTTCGGTGAATCTCATCGATGTAGCATTTAATCCCTAGCTGATCATCTGGGATTGCTTCATAAAGTCTTTTAACCAGGACCACTGCTTGTTGGATAAAGAAATCTTTCAGCATTTGTGTCATCAATTTATTACGGATAATGCAATAAATATTTGACGGATCTTCCTTTTCACGGAACAGGGCGAAATCTGTACAAAAACTAAAAACATAATTTAAGCTCTAGATTTTAAAATTTAATTTTTCATTTTGAACAAGCAACTTGTACTAATTTTAATTTGATAATTTTGTTTAAACTAGTATTATTGTTGAAATAATACTAGTTTTCTTGCATGGTAACAATGAAGTATCTAGGATAATTGTTTTTAATTGAATATAAAAATAAAAATTTTCTTACCTTGGCATACAAGTCCATTTAATAGTATAGTTCATACCATCATAGTACACATGATTATCACGCTTGTCACGTCGATCTTCCAAATCTTGTTGGTATGTGTCACGTGATTTGACTCTTTTATCCCACTCTTCTTTCTTCTTTCTGCGGGTTTTTTTCCGTTTTTCGTGCTTTTTCTTAAAGTGCTTTACCGGCTCCTTTAATAATTCACGATGCAACGGCGTTGTGGGAACAAGATCATTGTCCAATTGAATTCGAATCTGAACATAAGATGCCGCTCTATCTTCAGCTTCCAAGGCTTTAGTGTAGTCCATTAATGCCATGGTCACATCTTCATCCAGTTTCTCCAACATTGAGTCAACGTTCTGGTTTCCCAATTCAACATATTTAACTCTAAATAAAGGATGATTTTAATTTTATCGGAGGATAATAATTATATTGATTGGAATGCAAATTCAGGATTTTTGTAACATACAATTTATGCCCTTTTGGCTTTTATGTTTTATAAAAGAATTATAATAATGCTTTCTTTTAAATCCGTCTAAACTTGTCTAGAATCAAAAAATGATACTTTAAATGTAATATGCCTTAATATTAAAAATATTTTACCTTTTCTTGATCACGTCGTCATTGATTATCACTTCAATGGATTTCAGTTTTGGTGCCTTCCGATCTGTCATATCTAAATAAATATTCCTTATTTTTAATGACGCTGGGAAATTAGAAATGTTTCAAAAAATGAAAAAGTCTCGGTGACCGAGTCATAGTTTAGCTAATTCACAATTTGAATATTTTTTAAACGTCCAGTTTTCATTTCATTCGGCACTTAACTTCTTTAATCGTTTCGTGATTGAATCAATTTTTCCTTCTTTACTGAAACTTAAGTTAATTTTTATGTAGAAAATAATTTTTATTTTTTCATTTGGATTTGACTTCAGAAATTTAAAGGGTAATATGAATCCTTTTTTCATTTTGCTTAATAATTATGATTATAATATTTTGTTTATTATAAAAATTTTTATTTGGCAAATTGAAACTTAAGATTTATAAAAATCTAGAATCAGAAACTGATACTTTATTACCTTCTGCCTCTGCTTTCTCAAAAACATTTGTCAAGGTAGCCTTGTCTACTATGAAACCCATGTCATTAATCATTGTAGCCACTTGCTTGTGGTCCAACTTGTTTGTTTTGGCATAACCAGCTAAGCCCCCCATATTCAATCTCGTGCGCGTCAAGTTTCTCTTTTGAACTTGATTGTTCTTAATTAGAAAATTTAATATGAATTCTGGCACAAGACGCAAAAACTATTAAAAAATTTTTTATTTCATATGGGACGAAAATTATTTAAATTTACCTTTGCTTTATCCACTTTGACCGTTTTCTTTCCTTCAGATTTCTTTTTTGATTTGGTCGTGGTGTGAACAGTCATTTTTCTCAAACTTTGTTCTTCCCGTTCCTCCTCATATTCAGAGATAACATTGGCCTCGTCCGAGGTCCCCTTAAATCAACAAAAAATCCCTTATCGAAATTCTAATATGTGATGATTTTGATATTATAAAAGTGTTTAGAATAATCATTTTAATCATGATTATTATTTTTGAACAGTTTACCTGTACATAACTTTGATTCGCCGCTTTGATTCTTCCCAGAAATTTCTTGGCCTGATGATAATTCAGGTCCAGTAACGTTTCCTTGGTCGATTCAAATTGGGAATTAAACATTGCCCAAACCGCTGGACTTGGATCTTCGTTCAGTTTCCATTCAATTTCTTGCAGTTTGATTTGCAAAAATTTTAGGACACCATTTGCGAATTTGACTTCCTTCAAAATATATCCAAGCGGTTGTCTGGGTTCGTCAAAATCCGTGTCTAGATTTATGATGGCTCCCGGAATTTCGGCTTCATGATGAAGTACCTAGAATACTAAGTTAACTTTAACCAATCTCTTACGTACTTTTTACAAGTTCCATATCACATATTACCTGTACTGCTTTGTGCACTTTTTCGCTGATTTTCGTTGCTTGACATACCAATGTTACAACTTTTTGCTTCCATTCGATGTCGAGTCGTTTCGTCAATTCTTGTTGACAAATCAGATGGTTTCTATATGGCGCACCCTGTGATAATGATGTTGAATTCATTATTGACATTCTGAATGGTAAAAAATTAATTTTATGCTTATCAACGTGTTTATTAGGAATTGCTAATTTAGCAGATTATCTAAGGGTTGATAAGGCAATAGAACTGGTGTCCAGTACAAATAATTGTTTTTCAATAAAAATTATTAAAATTTAGGTTTCAGTTGGTTCTGGCTTAACCAAATGACAGACCGTACGCCAATTAATGTCTAATCCAATTAACACAATTTCCAAACCCGTGTCCATGACATTGGGTCTAACAAACACTCTTGCATGTGGCATCCAGTATCGTAAATTCACGTAACATGCAAATTGGCAGTTTCTGTTTTTCCATGGAAAATAACGAAGTGCTTTAGTCACCTCATTATGCTCCGTGATTTCAATAAATACATGTTGACGTTGGCAATCCTTAAATTTTTGATTAGAAAGATAAACATTTTTATCTTCGTAGATTTATTTAATACCTTTTTTGCCTGATGCCACAATTGAAACAACGAATTTCTGAGTTCATCATTTGAAGCTGCTTCAGCTACTCGTAATTTGTGTCTTGATTCGACTGCACGCATCCATCTGTGAGGCCACAGCGTATTTTGAATTCCACCAGCTCTTGGCGTAAAATCAAATACTGCCGTATTTGCCAATTCAATGTATGATGACACATCTCTGGGTCTATCCATTTCAGGGATTACCAATCTTGGCGCTGGAGTCAGTGGTGGTAATTCTTCTTCCGGTTCTTTCGCCATTCTGAATAAGAATTCTGATAATCTATCTGGATATAAGCTTTTGAGTCAATACCATACGTGAATCATAAACAGAAAAAATGGACTCTGTAACAGAGACTACAAAAAATTTGTATTGTTTTTTAATTTTGTTTTAATTCTTGGTATTGATCCCCTAGATTTTGAAGTTCCAATTTTAGCAATCGTATTTCTTCATCTTTTTCAATGATAATTCTAGTTAGTTTATCATTTCTTTCTAGTAGTACATCAGTGAGACCCGTTAACGAAGTACAGCCGAAACAATCCATCTAAAATGATTGCTTATTTTAAACGAATTCTTATTTCTAGATTATTTTGAAGCCGTTACGGCTACTAGTGTTTTAACAATTACAAATGAAGAATTTAAGTTCCTTTGGTTTGTTATTCCAGAACCCATAAAATAATTGTTCTTCTATAAATAATTGAAATTCAGCTGGAATTATGGTTCTTGGCATTTTCGCATTAAAAGTTCTATGTTGTAGCTTTGTTAATTTCGGTAGTGCAAATGGAATTTCGCCAAATTGATGATAAACAAGTACAAATTTATGATTCTTATAGTATCGAAATAAATGCGTAATTGTTTTGGTTAGAATATTTTTCGGAGGAAAAATGTATAAAATTTCGTTCTTGAGTTTTTCTGGCGGAAAACTAAAGAAATCAAAACCTATACAGTTAGTCTCAGAACTGAGTCCCAAATTGATCCATTTACAGCATTTAAAGTTGGCCTCCGATGCAAAACAATCTACCGTTGGTTTCACATTTATTGAAATGAAATCCTCTTTCCAAAAACATTGTGGATAGAATTCTTCATTCCAATCAATGAATCGAGAAGCTCCATCTGCCAACTGATCATTGGTATTAATCCAATGCATGACCAACTCTGCATTTATTTTCGCCAGTTCTTTATAGAGCTTGAGTATTAACTTTTGTAGTCTAGGTGTTTTTGAACCTAGATTATTATAACATGCTGTGATATTTTGATTATCACAAAAATGTAACATTCTAGTTCCTTCAAGCTCATTTTTGAATTCTTCCAACATCCATATAATGGCTTAACAAAGTTTAGTATATTCATTATATATTCATTTTTTAATATTTAGAAACAGATACTGTTACTTAAGGTATATTCTTAGTTTTTTATAACACTTAAATTTCTTACCTAAACCCTCTTTAACATAGATTGGTAATGGTTGAATTTCTTCATCAAAAAACCATTGCCTTGAAAAAACTTTTCCATTTTTGCAAAATACAACTGCACTGGCGCTGAATGAACTCGCGTCCGTAAATGTTACCCTATGTGGTGGTTCTATCAGATTCAACCCTTTATTCCAACAGTGCCTCATTTTTAAGAAATCTAATTTAAGCCACTCGTTAAGTTCGATTCTTAAATCCGAGTCAAACTTAATCATGTAGGATGGTGCTGCCTGAATTTTGTTTAAATGTGCAATAGTCCTATTCATTTCACGAAGAAAAAGTTTTGTCATAGGATTACATAATAAAAAGGATACTGCTTTACCCCTGAACTTTTCCAGTTCTTTAAATGAACACGCATCGTGTACTAAAAACCGTTTTAACGTGTTTTGAAAAATTTCCCATTTTTTTGGTGGTACTGAAACTTCACATTTTTCCGTATTAACATGAAGGCCCAGAAAATCTTGAGCCTTCTTGGGCGTGAAATCTGATTTTTGTAATGAAATAAAACCTCCTTTCGCAATTACTAGTGCTGCAGTGATCAGACTATTTCTAGGAACCCCTTGAACGATTGTCTCGTCCGTGTCTATAACTAATCTATCATCTAAATATAAGTTATTAATTACTCCCAGTGTTCTACTGTATGAAGCGGAAATGAAATTTGAGCGCTGAAAACTGGCCGGAATTTTTGGAGAACCAAACGGTGCTACTCTATATACAAAAAACCGATTTTGGAAACAAAAAGCTGTTAAAAGTCTCGATTCTTCTCCCAGAGGGACCAGGTGAAACCCGGACTTATCGTCACTTTTTGTAAGCCAATCATGATGTTCCAGTGTTTGAAGAATTCCATATAAGTCTTCAAGTTTACACGGAAAAGAATAAGCTTCAATACTTTTCTCATAACCCCCATCATGACAGAGTCTTGGTTTTTTAGACGGGTCCGGTGGTGGTCCCCCTGGTAGTTGAACGTTGGCCATAACAATCGGTGTGGATAGGTCAGGTAACTGATCTTCTGGTAGCATATAAATAGCCCCATTTCTTAACCATTTATCAACGTTTTTCATTATTTCCTTTGTCTGCGAAGCCTCTATCAAAGGGTTAGTTTTAATGATTGGTGGGAAGTTCCATTTTTGTTTTCTAAACTCAAACCAAACTGGTGCTGGTTTAATTTTAGGATACCAGTTTTCAAAACTTTGTTCCCTTTCTGGTAAAAAATGTAACGCTTCTCCCGCTGATCTTTTACGATTTTCTTTTTTCATTAATTTAATTCTATTTTTATGTTTTAAATTTCTTTTCAATAAATCATTATTAAGTTCGAGTACATCGATCGCATTTTCATCTAACATATGAATATCTCTCAAAAATTGTTTATGGGGTCTCGGAATAGTGTACATTTCACCTTTATTTCGAAAGGAGTTGAGTATTGATGAATCTTTATGTTGTAAAGTTTCATATAAATCTACTCCTCTCGAAACATCATTGCTTGCACCATGTTTGTTGGCTAATCCCGCTAACTTATGAATCATAAGAAATGATATTTGATAAAAATCACCATACACCCCCCCATAAAAATCATCTTCGTGTCTGAAGAAAATTTTTGACCAGTCTGGGTCAACCAGTCCTTCTGCTATCTCATGAACCAGATCAAAAATATAATATGAATATTCAAGCCAGTCTTTATATTCATATGGCCCAACGATAAAACCCGTTTTTTCACCTATAACAAAGGCTCCGTTTTTATTAACTGGCCTAACTGGTCTTGGTGTAAAACGCCTTTGATGAAGAAAATCTTTATCCCATTTTTTAAAGTCTAACTCAGCGCACGGGCAGTTGTACCAGCCCCTTTTATAACAATCACACGCTTCTAGTACTTTATCTAAGAATTTTGACTGTTGCGATAAAAATTCCCATTTTCTTTTAACCGACTCTTTCATTCTAAAGATTTTACTTTTTGTTAAAAAAGTATTAGATCTAAATGAATCCGTAACGGATACCACAATATTTGATAGTCGAATTAAACAAAATATTTTTAGAAGATAGCACTCATATTTCTTTCGCAGTTAAATTCATTCCATGAAAAATTAAAAATTTTCAACTTTCGAACCCACTTTAAGATACCTATCTTTTGTATCCAAGAGTTTGATGACAATAAATGTTTCATGACGACTCCGACGATTCCGAGTCTGAATCTTCTGACTTGGAATTTTCATCTGACTCCTCTGGTGAAAATTCAGCTTCGGAATTTTCTGGTTCTGGGGTTTTTGCTTTCTTTCTTGCCCCTCGCTTTTTCTTTTTTGGTGGTGTCTCAGTTTCTGAGTCTTCTGATTGTTCCCCAAATATCTCCTCCAGGTTATGCGGTTTTTTAATCACCTTTTTAACTTGCTAAATATGTAATATTTAATTAAATGTCCTGTATTTATACTTAAAATATTACCTTTCCAAGTTGAACATCATTTGATGGAAATTGCATGCGGTAATTTTTTGGTAATCCTTTTAAAAAGGGGATAACCACCTGGTCTGCTGGAGATAACATTTGTAACTGATGATTATTGAATTTCGAAATCTCTTTTTTCTCCATAGTAATACACCACCAGCTTCCAATTGAGGACGGGAGAATTCCGTTCAAATTGATTCTGGTTTTTTCAAAGTCTCCCGCTGCCTTTAACAATTGAGTGGCTAGAATTCATGTTATTTTATTAATTAATATATAAGACAATTATTCAGGAATTAAATTCATGAATATAGTTTTTATATATAATTTATTTGTACTTACGTAAATCAACAATTCTTTGTAAAAGCGTTGTTGGTTTGTCCGCTTCTGAAAACAATCCCAGTTCCAGCAATATGGATCTCAATAATTGGGCATCCCAGATAATCTGTTCGACCGACGTTGTTGACAGATTCGGAATTATTTTTCCAACCAATTCCCAATATTTTGTCATAAAAAGTTGGGATCTCCAGGCAATAAATTGATGGTATTCCAAGAAAGCACCACGTTTTGTCAATTTATTTTGTAATTTTTCTTTCGCCTCATTCCACCATCTTTCTAGAATCAGCCACTGATCCTCTGATGGTTGATCTTCCAAATTGAACATTCTGTAAAGATCGCCACCCAGTGGAGATTGTAAGAATTCAAAGAAAGTATATTGGGCCACATCCACTGGCTTAAAATTTCAGATTAAAATGTTATAATTTTCTAAAAAGAAAAAATATTTCTTCATAAAAGACAAGGTTACCTTGACTATATTTTGAGATGGACCTGCTTCAATTTTCTCCCTGGTAGAATCTACTTGTTTTTCCAGATCAGCGATTTTCTTTTTCATCCGTTTTATCGTATCTCTGGATGGGCATTTAGTACCAGCAACTGGTTCTTTTTGACGGCCTTGCACCAATTTGAGAGCTTTTTCATTTTCCATTGTAAGCGCCTCTAATTTTGACAAGATCTTTTTATGGTTTTATTAATGATAATATTGGTGCATGGGTCATTGATAGAATGCATTAGAATTAGAATTTTTTTGTCAAAAAACTTTATATTTTAGTCATTAAATCAAATCTAATATTATCTTAATTATTATAACATTCATTAAGTAATGTTAAACATCTAGAAATGTTTTCTGGATTAGAATCGTAATTTATTTGAAGTAAAGAACCTGTCCTTAGCCTCAAATACCTGAGTTTTTTCAATTTCAAGCAACCCTTTAATATCTAATCGATAAAGGAAAGACGCACTTGGTGTGTGCGTCAGAATTTCATTTAGATCGAGTCGCTCGAACAAAACACTAAGGTACTCTCGAAGATTATCTTCCAATCCTTCAAGAATAATCGGAAACTTGTCTTCGTCAATTGCTGCTTTGACTTTTTTAATCAGTTGATTAGCGGATGCCGTAATTGCTGCGAAAGTTCTCTTAGTACCTATTGGTACCGGTTCTGGTATTTCTGCCATTTTGTCACTTTAAAAATGCTCAAGTGGGTTTTTCTCGTTTAAGCTATAGACCCTAAAATTTTTGTCACGTGCATACCGTGTCCTTACTGTTGCAAATTCCCGAAACGAACTTTGACCAATCAGCATGCTGGCTTTCAAAAATTCGAGGCAAAATTTTCGAATTTTGCTCTCTCCTCTTTATGTCTGATCTAGTCACTAGGCTAGACTAACCGCCAGTCCGAAAAAATTTTTATTCGCCACGATAATTTTGAAAATATATTTTCTGCTGACGTCATGCAAATAATAACTCAATGTTAGAACAAGTGATTTGTACTGATAGTTTTTTATTTTTTGGAATCGAAATTTTACAGTACCTTCAAATTGCTTCAGAAACGAATCTTAAACAACTTGGTAATAGAAATTTATATATAGAATTGATGAATTTTTAGACGATCGGGTTCCCCGAACTATTTTCTTGGAATCATCAGATTTCTTATTCATTGGCCAATATTGCCAACGTAATCAAAAGCTCGTGCCACTTGTTTGGAGAACTTGTCATTACCCATTTGAAACCATATGAATCAGCCCATGTTTTTATCTAAAAAATGAGTTTCAAAATAAGTTTTAAAAATTTATTCTTAAGTTCTTACTTTGGGTGTGATTCTAGTGAATCGTTCCAATTTCAACAGTGTATCCAACCAGACCCCTACTCTAATTCGTTGGGTATTGGTGAATTGTGAATTCCATGGAGCTTGTAACAAGCACTTCGAATGAATTTGGTTTGGGAGATTCGAACCATCATTTTCTCTGAATACCCATTCTTCAAACTGTAAATAATCATTAATCATCTGAAGTTCCAAATATCTTTGTTTTTTGGCTTCAGGTATTAATGATTCAGTTTTTTCATGTAATCTGGTCACCAGTTTGAGAAACTTTTTGAATCTTGTTTGAAAGTCAGTTTTCGCCTCCATCTCAGCTGCCACTGCTGTTTTGATCTTTGCTGCTGAAGCTGTGACTTGTCGGCTATGCGATTCCGCTGCCTGTTTGGAGGGAACTGAGATTTCTTGACGGTGATTAAGTTTGGTTCCAATGGCTATTCCATCTGGAATATCTTCAACCAAGTCTGGTGTGAGGACCTGATATAGGTTCGGGTTGGTTTCAATATCAACTGTGAAGATTTCTTCAGCTGAAATATTCTTCTTCAGGCTATTGAAATCCCTTAACAAATAATATTAATTATGATACAAAAAACTTTTTGAAACTAAAGTGTAATTTAAAAACAATCTAATTGCTTTTTATTAATTACTTACTTTATTCTTTGAGATGCGAATGGGAATTTTCGGTCCCATTGATCTTCAAAAGATTCATTTTTATATTTAAATAAATATCGGCTACTATGCGAAAACTGTCTCATCTGAATATCCTTTTGCATATGTTCTTTGATTGCATCTGAATATTCTGACTGGGGTTCTCCATCATAATGATCCATATTTTGGTCCATCATTACACTAAAGTGCAATTTTTCCATTCTAGCCGCTTGTGGGAAGATTCTTGTGCCTCTGAGCGGTGGACAAAGAAGACCAAAGCATGGAAAATATTTGCCTCTGTAAAGAGCCTTTTTTCTTGGGACTGTCCAGTCTTCATTCGGAACCGGTTGCCGGTCCAGTTCTTTTGACGTTCCTGGATTATAGAACGGTCTGGGATTAATCGAACTTCTCATTGCCGTACTTGAAATGTCGGTAATTTCGGATCGATTATCTTGAATTTTCTGTTTTCGACTAGGGATTAAAGACTTAATCGAATTAGGTCCTAAGGCGCCCTCCGGTGTCCCAATAATTTCGTCAACTTCTCGAACGCTGGAGGCACAATTTAATCGTTGCACCAGTTGAGATCTTTTAACTTCTGATGTTTCAATTCTATCACGAATTCTGGTTTTGACACCAGCACCATGTGTAGTCGAAGCTATATCTGATCCCTCGACCAAAATCTCTTGGACCTGTACAGGTTCACTTTCTGACATTCCTCTCTTTCTGTACTGCCCTCTAGCTTTCATTACAGCTTGATGAATGAAGTCTATACTTGGGGTTTCCAGATCAAGAGAAGAAGTTGTTCCAAACTCGTGAGCCACTTTGAGAAACGTTTTTTCTTGAAGGACTTCATGACCAGCTTCTTCTTCTGAAAATTTTCCTTTCAGATTCAACTGCGTAGCGATATTCGTGAGTCTATTTGTGTTGAGTGTCCAGAAATCTTTCAGGTCTGGTTTTTCATTTTTCTTAATCAATTCCAATTGAACTCCTGACGAGTACCGAAATTTCTGAAAGGTTTTCATTGGAATTTCTTGAACCAACGCTATGAATAGGTTTTCTAATGTCACATAACACTTTGGGTATATATAGGATATAAAAAATTTGTTAATTGTGTATTAGTAACCATTTCCTGAATCGCAATTTTGGAAGAAATTTATCGACTCCCTGATAAACTTCTCATTGTTGCATTTGATTTCATTCAAGATGGCCCTTGAATTACCCGGATCAGCAGTTGATACCATGTTCGATTTCGTGGACATCATATGGGCGAACTCTCGTCCGGCTACCTCTGCTGCCGATTCTATTGGAATTTGAAGAAATTCACTTAACGATTAAAATTATTATTTATGTTACCATTGTACGATTATCTCGTTCTTACATTAATCTATTTTTCCTTTCCCGCAGCTTTTGTTGGTAAAGTTTACCATCCTCCACTGGATATCGTACTTGAGCTAGCGGTTTGTGTGGTTCTATATCCACCTCCAGATCTTGTATAATTTTTGCCGCTGCTATTTTACAATCCGTTCTAAGCAAAGAACCTGTTTTAAAGGTACCCAAATCCACTGTGACAGGTGCCCCGGCTTTCGGATGATTATACGGGAATCTGAATAAAATACTTAATTTTATTCTACTTTTAAAATTTAATTATTTACCTTGATTTTATCCCTTTTATGGAAAATTGCGACCTCTTGTAGTAATTTGGTATCAAATTTCCAACGTGACACCACGAAGAAATAAGTTGCGCGTTTCCTTCCAGTGCCACAATATAGTTTAAGACTGGGTTTTCATAGTCTTTTCGGAAGACGACAAGATCAGCCACATTTGAACAAATATCCACGTATTCCGACCTATACTCGAATTGATCTTGTTCGAATTCGGAGTATCGACTGCCTGGCTGAGTCATACTTGATCCTGGCCTTCTAAATTGTGATCTTCCTTGTTGTGGTTTGAAAGTCAAATGCATAATGTTTGCATTTTCATCAAGGAAGTCCACGTAACGTGGTCTAGTTTTTCCAGTCTTCAATAGTCCGAAAAATTCTTGTACGGGTTTCAACCGTTCTACTCCTTGATCTGGTTGCAGCACCCCCAGCGGTATTGGTTCCAATAATGCAGTTGTTTTTCGCATTTCGGCACTAACTGGTCCTGTACCGGTTGAAACAAAAAATAATGCCACTCCAAACTTCTGAAGGTAATTTGCAAGTTGAATTTTGTGCAAAATTGCCTTATTCAGTAGAGTGAGGTGATATCCTGAATTTCTGGCCGCTTGTTTTTCTGATTGCGATAAATTCTGATTCTGTGACAGAGTTTTTTGGAGAGTAGAATTTCTTTTAATGGTATTTCTGCTTGACATCATGCCAATACTTGAGTTCCCATTTAGAAATTTGATTGCCTAAATAATTATTACAAAATTATTACAATATTATAAAATTTGTCTCATTCGCTGAGTCTCAATTTTTTAGATATAGAACTTACTTTCGTAAGCTCCTTATGCGAGAGCGTATTTTTATTTTTATCGGTCAGGTGCAGCTGATCTAGACTTTCAATTGGCGTTTGTATAACATCATTATGAACAATTTTGAGTAATTCGAATTGTTCCATGTCTTTATAATGCCATGCTGGATCGTTTTTGGAATCAAAACGGGTATATCGAAGTCCACCATCTCTTTGCATACAAGTGTTATGGTAGCTCTCTTCAATGATATATACAGCAGCTGTGTATTCGTTTACAATTCTTTCATCCGGATCCATATATAATGATGGAACCAAATTATTAACTTCTCCAAAATTTGGCGCATTGAGTGGAGAGGTGGGAAAACTTCTGAGATTTCTTTTATCTACTTGTTTCATGTTCTAAAGTAAGAGAAAATTTATTTTTACTTTATCATTGTACAGTTAACCTGTTCCTACCTCTTTAAAACAGTGTCCCATGTGTGAATTGAAAGGAACTTTCCAACATTTTCCATCTCTGTCTGTAGATTGACAAGATGGTGTGGAAGTACCATCATGACTTTCCACATCTACCAGAAGTGCTGGCGCCACTGGTGTTGAATTTGATTGTTTGAAAATGTCAGTAACATACCCCAATGGTTTGAAGCTATATCTTGCTGACGTAAATTTATTACGATCAACTGTCAAGTCTGGATTCATCCATCCCTGATAAGCCCCTAACTTTCCGAGAAGAAATGGTAAATATCTCGTCCAATTTGCGTTCAGATCAAATGCATACGCTCTCATTGTTTCCTAGTAAAATATTATTATTTTTAATTTTCTTAGTTCAAGTAACTTGATCGCTACTGTTATAAACGTCAAAAAACTAACCTTCATAGCTAGATATGAATGTCTCCATTGTTCGTGCGAAATTTCTTTTGCGTCCGGAAATTTTTCTTTAAAGAATTCATCCCCGAACCTTGGAATATTTATCAAATATCCCTTTTTGAAAGTTTCGTAGCACGCTTCCAGGAGCAGTTCCAAATTCCGTGTGCTATGTTTGAAATGTGGAAGGGCGCCCTCATGACACGGGGCATATTCCACGATTTTGTCCAGTTGACCTGGTCTAATATGTTTCCTAACGGTTGATTTTGAAATGGATGATGTTTGTTCAGTTGTTTCTGATCCAATTTCTTTAATCAGTCTCAGATTATTATGAGCTTCGTCCGCATGTCTGATACATGTGTTTGAGTTGGCCATGGCTTGTTCATTACAGAACTGTTGCGCCTGATAATCGTAGCCAAGACATGCTCCAGTGTTAAACCGGAACAATGCCACATTCGGTAATGAAAATTGATTTTTCAGTTGAATGTCTGACCACTGATTCGATAATTCTAACTCTTGCTCCGCCTGAGCTAAACGCTGTTTTAAGACTGGATCATCTTCGACCGCTTGATCCATTCTTCGAACACATTCCAAGTCCGAGAATCTCGAAACTGGATTGCTGAAACACTCGGGGTCGAATCTTGGAACTTGCGAAGTACCTAGAGAGGATAAATTCAGATCAGCCAGTTCACTTGTGATTATAGCTGCGTCCGAGTCTGACTTATTGAAAATCAGTTTCGCTAATTTCACTTCATTTGAAACCACTTTTCCTTGCCAGAAACTTCGGTCCAGATGAGCTTGTGTCAACTCCTTTATCATGAGCTTGAAATATCTTCCATTGACAGAAGCTAACTCTGCCGCTTGTCTTGACATAGAACCGGTAAAATCGGTACGTGAAAAGTTAAAGAATGTTTCGAAAAGGCCCGGATCGTATATTTTTTCATTTTTCGATCCACATTCTCGTTCCATCTTTTGAACCAAGTCTTCGTCCCAGTTACAAGTTTTTTGAAGCTTTTTAGACACCGAACCTGAAAAAGGGAATTTTTACTGACTTTATTTTGTGAATTTTTTTACTTACCTAAAGTTGCCAGAATTGGAAACATATTTAGAACCAGACTTGGTTGAGTAAATATGGCTGCTAGCATACTCATGATCATACTATGAGTACCATCCATAAATTTTGGATCTAATAAATGTTCACCAAACTTTTTGAACATTCGCTCAATAATTACTCTGTGACGCGTGAGACCGCGACTTTCTAGGAAACCAATCAGCTGATTCAGCGGTTGCTCCGCTTCATGAAATGAAGGAAACTTTTCTAGAAGATTTTCTTCGTCTGTAAGTAGCGGTGAAAAATCTTCATGAACCAATTTTCTCATTTTTTCATCTGAGTCAGTTTTGGCCAGTTTGTTGAGAAATTCGAGAGATAACACTTGATCATTCGTATTTTTTAACAGCAATGTTAATACTAATCGGACTACGTTGATGTAGACTAAAGTCATGGCTGCATTATCTTTGGCTTGTTGTGTTGACCCTGTCACTTCTGTGACAGCTAGAGTGTTTGTAAACTGCCATAATGTTTGGGAGTACGCTAAATCTATTATTTTAGCCAACACTTTTTCTTCCTTTACCACTTGGGAAAACTTCAGCCAATGATGATTAGTAGGCTTGAAATATTGAAATCTGTGACCAGCTTCTTTCGATTCCTAAAGCTTTTATTACTCAACAGATTCATTCAATATTATAACTATATTGTACTCGTCACGAGTTCTTTTTGTTTTTTAAACCAATTAAAAATGTTGAAAAAATTATCATTTTTTGTTATGGTTGTATATTTGAAACTTACCCTGTTTCCCAGAATGGTCCATAAGAAATTTTCCGCTTGAACAGCCCCTGTTGTCATCGGAATTTCGTATCTAGTTCGAACCTTTTTTCCTTCAATCTCTAAATTTTTTAGAGCTTCGATGAAATTTTCAATTTGTTCTTGTTTGATACCAAATCTGGTGGAGTAGCTTGGATAGATGGTATTTATTCTCACCAAGGTTTCAAACTCATTGTTCGGGTCATTTCCGATCGCAAATTTTTCAGTCGTTTCAGTGGGTCTAAAGTATTTTTTAAGCATTCTGAATCCCTATTACGTAACATGTGTACGTAACTGTTTTTAGTACTTGTAACAAGTTCTTACATTTGGCTATCTCGAATTAGAATCATTTCCATTTCCAAGGGAACTTTGAAATCTAACATTACCGGCTTATCCGAAACCAACATTTTTGTTTGCTGTCTCATGAGAAAAGCTAATAAAGTCGAATCTCGGCTAGGAATTTCATTCTTTTCTGGAAAATCATGATTTTCCAAAGCCTTCACATTTTTACAGATTTTAGTTTGATTGTAATCATGCCACTGTAAGAAGTTTCCTCTGTGCATTTCATTTGAAAAATCTAAATTTTTCTCGGATGCATCAGCTTCTGCTTCGTCCAATTTCATTTGGTCAGTCGCCTGGTCTATAATCTTGAAAATCCGCGAATTTTGTGAACTTTCCATCCTAAAAAATTTTGTAAATTTTCTAGACGGAAAGAATAACTTTTTAACGTACCCTCTAAGTTCATGTGACCGATTATCTCGGACTGCTAATACAAATGAATTATAACATCTTCTAATCGATCCTGCATTCATGATCTTGAGAAGTGCTGTTATTTCAAAATAAAATTCTTGCATTGTAACGTCCTTGTTGACTACCAAGTATTTCACCACATTTCTGTCACTCATAGCTGATCCTGAGCTGATTCTGAGTTTTAGAACTATCATCTTTGTCAAGTCAAACAATAGATCGAACATCTGAGAGAAATCCTTTTTTGAGTCTGTCATCAAAAGATTCCCCTTCGCCGGTGATGGATCTTGATTGTCAAAGTCAATCACCAACACGTTTGATTTTGAAGCTGGGTCTTCGTTATCGAAGTCTATGGAAGGTAACGGGGTGAACGTGATACCTCTTTCCAGTAACAATTGTTTCGGAAGCGCTTCGTATGTCGATGCCAACATGTACGTGAGAATAGACTTCTCCAGGTCTTCTCTAATGTCTTCACGAGTGATTTTGACATCCTTCGTGACCATTTCACCAACGATAACTAAATTCAGATTTTAATTACTCATAATATCTTTTTTATAAAAGATTTTCTGGGTGTAAAAGAAGGGAGATGATCTTATTCTCAACCCTCTTTTGATCGATCTTTCCTAAGGATCGACCACGCCTTTCTGAACTTTAGGAACTTGAACTTAAGAACCCGTCTATGACGCACGTTATTATATATGATTAGGAACGGTTCAGCGGAACCGGTGGGTTTTGAACCCTGGCCCCCCGGATGTTGACCATATGGTAGAACAGCTGCTCTACCATCGCACCATCCAGGCGACCTTTCTTATAGAAACTAATTTCCCATATAGCCCAAATCAAAATTTGTGAATGCGTGGGTTTACGCAGCTGAAAATTTTTATGTTAAAAGAGGAGGTAATTACCAACTATCTCCCGTTTTTACATTTATGAATTTCCATTTAGAAATGTGTTTTTAAGGTACTCGTAACGAGTTCTATTTTAAGCTTTTTTACTCGAAAAATTTGTCAATTACACAATCTTATTTAAAAACAATTTTTTGTGAATTAAAAAAGGGGAGATGATCTCACTCTCAACCCTTTTCGATCTGCCACGATCGATATTCACTTCTGAACTTTAGGAACTTGAACTTAAGAACCCGTCTATGACGTATATTATTATATGTGATTAGTAACGGTTCAGCGGAACCGGTGGGTTTTGAACCCTGGCCCCCTGGATGTTGACCATCTGGTAGAACAGCTGCTCTACCATCAAACCATCCTGGCGACCTTTCACATAGAAACTAATTTCACATATAATCCAAATCAAAATTTTCGAATGCGTGGGTTTACGCAGCTGAAAATTTTTATATTAAAATAAGGAGTAATTATCAACTATCTCCCGTTTTTACTTTTAGGTAATTCCTACTGGAAATGCTTTTTTAAGGTACTCGTAACGAGTTCTGATTTTACTTTTAGTTACACTGAAAAAATGTTGAATTCGTATTTTTAATACTAACAATTTTTTAAAGTAAAAAAGGGGAGACGATCTTATTCTCAACCCTTTTCGATCTGCCACGATCGATATTTACTTCTGAACTTGCGAATCTTGAACTCAAGAACCCGTTTATAACGTATGTTATTAGATATGATTAGTAACGGTTCGGCGGAACCGGTGGGTTTTGAACCCTGGCCCCCCGGATGTCGACCATATGGTAGAACAGCTGCTCTACCAACGCACCATCCAGGCGACCTTTCTTATGAAGACTAAAATCAAATATAGTCCAAATCAAAATTTTTGAATGCGTGGGTTTACGCTGCTGAAAATTTTTGTGTGGATTTGAGAGATGATAAGCTTTCTATTTTTGGTCTCATCTTTATAATCACTGTCTTATTATTACAGTCATTCTAAAAAACCTTCCCATGACACTTATTACTATAATCCTATACTTATAGCGTCTCCGTGTCGGAGTCTTTGTCCAGAATGATCCTATGATCCTACCTAGTTTTGACTTACTTGGTTTTCTGGACTCCATTTTTTAATTTTTTGTATAAAGGGGGCTCCTTCCTTTATTTTAAAAAATTAGAACTGACTGAAAATGAATTTTGTCTAAAAAATAGTTTTCAATGCTGTTCTAGAAACTTTGATTTCCGGGAATTTTTGTTCAAATTACCGTCACCACCAATATTTTGTCGTGATGAATCTAGAATCTTTGTCACCGTGACGGTGTCTTATGAAAAAGTCATACTTGCTTTTTTCTCAAAAATTCTTGGTTTTACTAACCTATTTTTGATTTTGCAGTTTTGTCTTGCGAATTCGTTTACTCTTACTGGTTTGATAGCCAGTAATTTCAACCCTCCTCCAGCAAGAATCATGAATATTTCTTGAATTTTTGATATAATCTCGTTTTATCTGAAAAAAGGAAAAAATTCAAGTTATCAATTTCTGATTATTTTCAAGAAAAGACCCATAGTTAAGGAACTTTTTTGAGTAAATCTAGGTTACTCAGAGTGGATAATCCTCGTAACCTATGTGGATGATAAATCCAACGAATTTAAAAGTAGTTAGTTTTAGATTCGTAAATTCATATTCAGAGTGACGTCATGATTTGACCTACAGAAATGAATTATGATAAACATAATTATGTTCATGTTGAGATCTCGTAACGAGAACTATTTATGACTACAGAGAGAAACGATCCAATATTCCAAATATTGAAAAGAAATAATAAAAATTTGGATGCGTGGGTGGTTTCTCTAAAACTATAATGAGTCAGAGCTTAGGAATACAAAACATTAGCTGAGGGCTTCTAGGGCTTTTATTTGTGTGGGCAGTGGTTTTATGA
>SCLD01149455.1:0-22231 GCA_004367895.1 Oikopleura longicauda
ATACTCAACGAACGGAAATGTGCTACGCATTTATGTATTATTATCCGCGATTAGAAAGCATTTCGTTCTGCTCTTCGATGACACCTTTTGAGGTAAGTTCATTGATAGGGTGAATTTCGACAAATTTAAAAACTTTCATTTTTAAGCCTAAATTGTCATTTTTGATGCAAAATCACAAAAATGATGACTCACAAAAATGACGAACTCACCCTATATATGATTTTCGCAATTTTCCTGAAATGACCATTCCGATAATGACTATTTTCATGGAAATTTTCAAAAATCTTTTTGTGATTTTTGATAGAAAAAATGACAATTTAGGCTTGAAATTGAAATTTTTGAAAGTTTCTCGGAATTCATCCTATTTATTGACATGATGCTTGTCTGAAACATCGGCTGATTTGACCAACATTGATCACTTTCGACCGTACTCGAAATAATTGACATAATAGCTAGGGTGAATTCCAAGAACTTTCGAAACTTTCAATTTGAAGCCTAAATTGTCATTTTCACGAAAAATCACAAAAATAATAACTATGTAAAGTACTACCTAGTTATCAGAAACTAATATGTGGAAAAGAATCGCCTAAACGATTCATAAACTAGGATGTACTTTTACATTGGGAGGAAATACTCAATGGCTCATTGATATGGGTGGGCCAACGAAATCGCTTATGCTGACGCGAGTGATTACCTCATTTTAACTGCTTGTTTTAACAAAAACAATCTGTAAATGCTGCAATTATTTTTCGTTTATTTTTCTCTTTTCGAAAATAAAAGAATAACAGTTAAAAAATAATAAAGAAAATAAGTTCCTTCTGTTCTAGGGGTGTACTTCTGGATGTTGATTAATCGGTATTCGTAAAGTACTACCTAGTTATCAGAAACTAATATGTGGAAAAGAATCGCCTGCACTTTGAACTAGTGCGGCTATACTTTTTAACATTCATGTTTATAATTATGGCTATGGTTCAGTGACCTTACTAGGTCATTGGGTTAAACCGACTGAACCATAATTACTCCATTTGTTAGTTTTAATATATGCCATAATTAGTTTCTGTTCCTGGACAATTTTACTCGCTGGGTTTTAAAACCCATCTAAGTTCGTATGAATTGTTCTGGAACTCCAGCATCTTGCCTTCCGCATCTGCGATGGATAACGGAGTTTGTGTAGAACTGCCAACACGAAGGACTTTTTCCACCCGTCGTAGTTGTGGAATTCTATAGGCCCCTGGTCTCAATGGAATTTGATACTTAAGGGGCCAGTACCAGTCCAGGTCCCCGACCTGGTCAAGTTTTTCATTTAATCGCCAAGAAAGATAATATCTTATACGATTTAATGAAAACGTATCACCCGGAAGTGTGATGGTTGCCTCCACCACCATTTGGAAAACCATTCTGGCTGTAACTCCAGAGCAGGTATGATAATGATCAACCATGTCCATCATAGCATTTTGAATTGCCAAACGGGCCGTGGAGTGATATTCTAGTTGGATAAATAGCTCCTGGAGTAATTCCAGGATCGGCACCAGATAAATTTTGGTGTTGTTTTCTATGCCCTAGAAAAAATGTTAAAATTTTTCTTTTAGAATGGATTTAGGTAAAGTTAATTTTACCTTTAACAACATTTCTGTCAAGTCTTTGAACACATCAAAGCTTTTTTGACTTTGATCAAAATCATTGTCACGGTTGAGGTTGCAAGCAGCCGCGGCATCATAGCTATCAGCCCACAATGGGATTATAGCTTGCTTGCGTCGCTTTTGTTGATTAATAATTACCCTAACCGTGTATTCATTAATCAACTTTTGGATGTCCGACCTCATCATCTTCGGTTTTAAGCCTAAAAAATTAAATCTGGATAAAACCCTTGGATAAGACTGGTAATAATACCAGGCACAATCAAAAAATTACAGTAAATTAGTTTACGGGAAAAGCAGGTGCTGATTCAAGAAAATTCGATAAGCCTCGAATTTGAATTCTTTTTGTAGCAACTGCTTCCAGTTCCGCATTAGAACCATATTTTTTTACAACTGTCCATTCGCAAAAATCATTTTCTAGAGCTTTGATTGTGCTAGTCACAATCTGCCCTCTAGTGGCTATTTTGAGCCAGTCCGATTTCGATTTTTCTTCCTGCCCAATCCATTCATTCAAGAAAAAGAAAACTTGCAATTGCCGGTTACTCCGTTCTTGAAAGATCCAGTGAAAAACAACTTCCGTAGCTGTTTCCGAAGTATCATTAATGGTCATTCTTAATCAGGCAGTGAGATCAAAATGAAAATTTGCCTGTTTTTTATAAAACAGTCTCGGTTTTAAGTTCAACAAAGAAAATAAACGGTGCTTTGTTCGCGATTGAAATCGGAACCGTTCTGACCCAAATGCCATCCTTTGCTAAAGCCATTCCAACTGTATCCGAATTGCGAATTTTGGATACTCTTTCTTCTTTTTGTTGTTCATTCCAGTTCCACCAGGTGGCTTGGCATAATAAATTTACCGGTTCAGATTCTGTATCAAAGATAACAAACTGAGTCCGAGGTGCAAGAAATTCATTCATTCTGAATTTTTGTAATAATTAAAAATTTTTTGGTAACACTAAAAAATCTTTTTTAACTAAGGCCTAGTTTTACTAAACTAGTCATAAATTGGTACATCGTTCATGAAAGAAAAAGATGAATCCTCTTGAACTGCTGAGGCTAATTTAAAGGCTATGGCATCTTTACTGGTGCTAAAATTATCCATCAAATAATGAGAAGGCATTTCACTTGTAGAAGTCCAGCCGAATTGCTCGCAGAGCCTTTCTTTTGGAATTCCCATTTTAGCTGCCATAACACAAAGCAGCCTTCTAAATGTGTGCCTAGTTGGAGCTGTTTTAAAACCTATTTTAAGTGCTAATCTACTCATAACTCCTTGAGAGACGACTGGGTCAATTGAACCCAGGCAATTTATTAATTTTGAGCCTTGTTTATGGCCTTTGCAACAATACGCTCGCCCGGAAGTAAAAAATCGTTTTACTAGATTTTTGTTTTTATGCCTACAGCTAAAAACAAATCCAACTTTTGGTCTACCCACTAAGATCCAGTACCTAATTAACAATTTTACTGGGCAAATCTTAGAGTCATCTTGAGCTAGGGTGAGTGACTCATTTCTTTTTCCTATTGCGTTGCCTTTTGAAATGTTTATAGGGAATCTAATAAAATTTCCTTGGGGTAACCGGTGTAATTTTACAAAATCCCACCGAATCCTAGTGATATCCACCCACCTACGCCCTGATACGAAACAGAACAGTGTTATGAGTGAAACCATTCGCCTTCGGATTAGTTTTTCTAAACTAAGCGGACGTGGTTTTTTAGCATCAGTAGTAATCTGATACCAGAGCTTTGAAATTAATTTTCTAATTTTAGTGGGTGATTTGATTTCCGCAGGTTTGGTCCTTTGACCCCCTAAGATCCTATACTGAGCTATGACATCGTATAATTTAAATTGAATCCTAGTTTTAAATTCTAATGGCATTTTGAGTATGTCACAGATTTTTCGGACTATTTGAATCAAATAGGCAGTAGAATAGAGAGTTTTACGCTCTCTACTATGGTTTTCAAAAATCGTTTTGGCTAAACTAATGATATTTGAAATGGTTGCAGGTTGATTTTTGAAAAAATTTTCCACCTTGTTATTGATATCGTCCATTACTTTCGGCCTTAAAAAGGAATTTAAGTGTTAAAAAACGATTTTTAAAAAACTGTTTTACCTGAGCCATTTTATTTTGGAACTGTTCCAGTTCTTTTAATTTGGCTGTTGTAACTTTTTTCTCACCTTTCGACTTCTTTGTATTCTCTACAGTCGTGGTGGTTGGTTTTTGTGTGGTGACGACCTTCTTAACCTTTTTCTTTTCGCCAGTTGAAGGCGCAGTTTGCTTGCGCTTTTCCGACTTTGGTTTTGAAGAATTATGGGCTGCCTGGAATGTTTTTCCAGTCTTGTCTTGTGGCACTGTTGCTCCAGAAGGTTTTGGAACTGTACCCGTAGCGTACCACCCACACAATTCAAATTTGGCCGATTTCAAATTTCCCAATTTGACATAACGTTCATTTCCACCCAGGTATTTTTGGGCATCCATGAGTTTTCTACGCAGATCTCGACTAAAGGGTTCTTTTAGTTGATACGCTTCTTCCTGATGACTTAATTCGGAATCAAAGTCATGTTGATGTTGTAATCCCAACATCTTTGAAAGGTCTTTAAGACCTTGCAGCCGGCTATACTTGAAATTATCCCTCTGCATCATCATGTTGAGTCGGATTTTTTCAGTATACGCACGGATAACCACTAACGTGTCAGGAAAGCTGTCATGAAGCCTTTTGAGCAATTTGATAGCGTCTTCCAAATAAAAATCCGAAAGTGTACACTGTTTGAGTTTGGTACGTAGAAAACAGTAAACCACTTTCGGGTCTTCCCTTTCCATAAACAAATTGAAGGGTTCCTTTCCCAAATACCTTAAACGGTATTTTTTAGAATTAAATAAGTCCGCCCATTTTATATAAAATGGTCCAATACTGTTTTGATAAAAAGTTATGAGTACTTACGCGGGTAAAGAAGTCCATCTAGCTGTATACGTGCCATTGTTACAGTAGATTTGATTATTCTTTTTGACCGCGGATTCCGAATGTAGACGTTCCACCGCGGTATCACGTAGCTTTCTTCGGTCGTCCAGTTCTTTTTGTTTATTACGTCGAACCTGCCCACGCTTTTTGACCACTTTCTCCAGAGCTTTGACGGTAAGGGTTGCCAGTTCTACTTCTTCTGGCGTTTCCGGTTTTCGACCTTCCTCAAATTCCTTTCGGAGATTGAGATTTTCTCGAGCCGTCATTTCTTTGGTTTTAGCTTTCTGAAACTCTTGAAGAGCCTCTGCCACGTCATCTTCGGCCTGCTCAATAGTTTGGTCACGATCCGTATTGAAATCATGAAAAAACAGCCTAAAATTAGAACAGTTTTTTCCAGAATTTGAACAAAATGACTGATTACCTTTTCTTAGAGATGTCATCGTTGACTTCGACTTCGATGGCCAATCTAATCGCTTTGTCTTTTCGCTTAGTTTCACCGGTTTCCGTCATTCAACACTGAAACATAAAAAAGACTGTTATTAATAACAGGCGTATATTCTAGACTACAACCCTCCGTTTACAATCCGTTCGAATAATCGATTGTAAAGGGTTCTTTATACAGTACTTTCGAGTAAAACATTCGAACTGAAATCCTAATTCTACATAGTTTGCATGAAGAAGCCCTAATTTTCAGTTTTAAGCCTAGACAGGTTTTGCAAAGAATTTTTTCTAGCAAAAGAACTAGGGTCTAGTTCTTTTGTATGGCTTGGTTCTTAGAACCAATCAAAAGTGATTTTTAGTCGCTATCGTCACTTGAAGATTCTGGAGGCGATCCAAAGGCTGAAAATAATTATTAACCTTGATTTAGGCAAAAGAATTTAATTTCTAAAATTATATTTACCCACAAAGTGTTTCTTGTTCATGAACAATTTATCTTCGAAAGGGTCTTTTGATGCAGTTGGAAGTTTTTTGTTTGATATTTTATCCCATGGACCTGCTGCTTCATATGCTTTTGCAGGCATGAACGGATCATTTTTGAGAGATTTTCGAGGGTTCTAAACACATTGTTTTAAGTCGCATTTTTACTTAGAATGCAAAAAACAAAATTTACCTTTCTAGCCACTTTTGGTGTTCTAGGAGACATTTCCATAGAATCTGGTTCAACCTTGACATTGACTTTGTTGACAGGAACTAGTTCCTGGCCATTTTCATCATTTATGTCGAAATGAATTTGAATCTCCGTGACTTGTTTGGCTGACAAGTCTAGCCCCATTTCTTTGATTGTTCTGGCAACTTTTCCACTTTCCATTTTTGGGATGGAGGCAAGATGTTTAGCAATTAAAGATGAACTCACCACTGATACCTAAATTCCAATTTTGAGAGACATATTTTTTTTTTTAAAAAATATTTTTACTTACCGGAGACTTGGTTTTATCCGGCAGCATTTTTGAGCTGCTTCTTTTTCGAAGCTTGGAACCATGCATTCTTGAGACCAAAAATCCTTGTTTTGGGCCCATTAAGCTGTTGGCCATATCATTACAAGCAGTTCTGGTAAGGGCCATGTTAAGGAACTTCAATGACTTAATGCATTCTAATTGCTCAAATTCGATCTGAGCCCAGTCGGCCGGGAAAACATTTCCCGTCTTCAGCATTTTCTTTTGCAAATCAAACTGCTTCATTCTCACCGAAAGTAACACTTTGAATTGTCTGTTCCAAGCCAAAGCCGAAACCAAATGAGCTGGGCGATTTGGATTTTCTTTCCACATGATAGTTTTCACTTCATCTGGAGCTCGATCCAATCGCTTTTTAACCCTTGAAATTTCTTCTTCCGTGGATTGAAGTACCTTTAACACGAAAGCTTCATTGAATTCAAGTTCTTGCTCTGGTGTGAACATGTTTCCGTTTTTCAATCTAAAAACAACGAATTATAAATACCAATATATATTGATTTTTCCATTTTTGAGTCACGCCTAGTAATAATACTAGTCTAAGTACTTGAAAAGAATACACTCAGTTTTCCAGTTAATTTCCGCTCCCAGGATGATTACAGTAAAACCCGTTTTCTCGTCGTTTGGTCGAATTAACAATTTCGGTGCTGAGATCCAATAACGCATGTTAACATAAAAAAGAAGCTGAGCAGGAAAATTAAACCATTGTGCATATTGAAAGCATTTAATTGCATGATCTCCTGCTGCGATTTCCAGATATGTAGCTGCGTTATCCTTGCATACCTTAATGAGGATGATAGTTTAAGAGTTATCGCTTTGAATAAATATTCAAATCATTACCTCTTCCGCTTGATTGAATAAATCAATCAGAACTCCCATAAATTGATTTGCCTTTGGGTCTCTCATTTTTTGTTGAAGCTTGGATTTTACCATATTCATCCACTGCTTCGGCCATTGAGACTCTGATAATATGTCAAAGGCGCCAAATGTTGGAATTTGATCAATTTGAATTTCGTAATGATGATCCATGTCCGATCTTAATCAAATTGACTGTTATTAGTTAAAGCAAAGTTTGTTCAAAAGGTACTTAAAACACTTCACAGTACTTTGCACAGAATTAATCATTCTGTTCTGTTCTCATAGGGTCATTTTCGTCAGAGAATTTGGTCCTATAACCAACAGTTCTTTCCAAGTCCATAACTCGTCTTCGCATTTCAATCAGATCACGAACCGTTCTGTTGTGCATTGATTGGAGTTGTGCTAATTCTCCTGTCAAAGCTATGTTAACATGACGCGCTCGATCATTGTGACGATTAACTCTGTCAATAATATGTTGAATCATTTGACAGTTCTCACAACCTGACATTCTTAAAATCATAAGCTCAGAACACATTCTGATCAATTTTTAGCAAGTCTAATTTTTTCAAAAATTATGTAATAATGCATAAGTCATTCGTGGTTTCGTATTAAAAAATCCCCAGTGTTTTTGACCCTCATGAAACAGTTCGAATTCAGCCGGAATTATAGTTGTTATTTCAATCTTTTTCAACTTGCTTCGTTTAAGCAAGGCCGGGATTCCTATTGGCATTTCAGCAAACACATGAAAGATAAAAACAAATTTGTGATTTTTGTAAAATTGATCCAAATGTGTAGCCACCTTATTAACAATATTTTTCGGTGGGAAAGCAAACAAAATGTGTTTCTTTACCATGTTAGGATTTAAAGCGAAAAAGTCAAATCCTATACAGCCTGGAATATTTTCCAGTCCAAAATTGACCCACTTATTACATTTGAAGTTTGCTCTAGAGGCAAAAAGATCTATTGATGGTACGACTTTGAGTAGCTTAAAAAGTTTTTCAAATTCAGACTTTGGAATATATTCTTCATTCCAATCAATTTTTCTAGATTCCTCATCAGCTAATTGAAAATGGGTTGACACCCATTTCATTACTAATGTGGATTTCATTAACTTAAGCTGTTTATATATTTTTAATATTAAGTTATTCGCGCGCTCAGTTTTAGAACCTAGATTATTAAAGTTATCTACAACATTTGTATTGTCACAAAAATGAAGAATTTTTTTCCCTTTAAGACAATTAAATGATTCTAGCATCCATAGGATAGCTAACCCTTCTTTGTAAGAAATGGGTAATTTTTGAGTATCTTCATCAAGAAACCATTGTTTCGATACAATTTTGTCTGTTTTTTCTAGGATTACAACCCCTAATGAAAACGAGCTGGCATCCGTCCACGAAATGATATGTGGCATATCATCTGGCTCTAGAACCCCACTCCACGTGTGACTCATTTGTAAGAAATCTAACTTTACCCACTCTTCCAGCTCCAAGATAAGATCTTGGTCAAAATTGACAACAGTATTTGGGCCCGCTAGCGGATTAGCATTTAAATTTGCAATTACTTTGTTCATTTTTCGAATGAATAACTTAGTATAAGGATTACAGAGAATAAATGAAACACATTTTCCTCGTAATTTTTCCAATTCCTTAAAAGTGCAATGCCCGGCTTTAATAAAGCCGGTCGTGGTTTTCTGAAATAAATTCCATTTATTTGGTGGAACTGAAATAGTGCAATTTTCTGTATCTAAAATGAGACCTAAAAACTCTTGTTTTTTCTTGGGACTTAGATCTGATTTTTCAATACTGACCACCCCACCGCCAGCAATGACCATTGCTGTCGTACAAAACGCATTTCTAGGAACTCCCTTTATAATGCTAGATTTTTGGTCCAACAAAATTCTGTCATCTAGATATAAGGCATTGATACACCCAAGCAATCTGAGGTAATTACAGACGATCATATTTATCCTTTGAAAAACGCTGGGAATTTTCGGGGAACCGAACGGGGCTACCCTATAGGCAAAAAACCTTCCTTTGTATTCGAAGCACGTTAAACCTCGAGACTCTTTACCTAACAGTAACAGGTGAAAACCTCTTTTATCGTCTATTTTACAAATATAGTCGTCTTTTTGGATGATCTGATGGATCATATAAAGATTTTCAAGTTTACAAGGAAACGAATACGTTTCAATTGCCTTCTCATAGCCTCCGTCATGACAGAGTCGCTTTTTCTTACTAGGGTCTGGCTTAGGTTGTCCTGGTAGTTGAACATTGGCCAAGACACAAGGTGTACATAAATCTACTTGACTTTTCGTAGTCATAAAAATGGCCCCCGTTTCTAACCATTTTTCAATTGTGTCTTCCATAAATTGTGATTGCGATTCTACAATCAATGGATTTGTTTTAAAAATTGGTGGATATTCGAACTTATCCGTTTTAGCATTCCACCAAATTGGCGTTTGCTTAACTAAAGGGTACCACGTTTCAAAATTTTGGTCCTTTTTAGGTAGAAAATGCATTTGTTGTTTCCAACTATGCTTTCTATTATATTTTTTAATTTTCTTAGCCTGGTTGTTTTCAACCAGTCGAAACTTATTTTCCAAAATTTTTTGTTCCCTTTTAACATTTACTTTTGCCGGGTCAATTTTATGAATTCTGGATGCATTAAATTTGTTCACTCTAGGGACTACAAACATTTTTCCTTTTTCTCGAAATGTTTTATATTTATGCAACTCTTGTGGTGTTAATGTTTCATAAAGATCTACCCCCCAGACTAGATCGTTAGTAGCACCATGTTTACATTCAATCCCTGCCAGATCCTTTATCATCAACATAAGAATCGGATAAAAATGAGAGTAAATTCCCGCATAGAAATCAGATTCTTTTCTAAAGTACAAGTCTGCCCATACTGGGTCTTTGTCACCTTTCGCAATCTCATGTATTTTATCAAACAACTGAAAACCATATTCTAACCACTCTGAATATTGATAAGGCCCGGCTATATAGCCGGTCGGATGCATAACAAAACAACCATTTTTGTTGACTGCTCTAACATTTGGTGGACAGAATTTTCTAGTATACAAAAAGTCTTTATCCCAACGTTCTGAGTCTGATGTTTCACAATTACAGTCGTACCACCCCCTTTGCTCACAGTAACATGAAGTTAGGCATTCGTCAAGTAATTTAGAATTCCTTGATAATTCTGCCCATCTATTCCAATCCGATTGCTTCATCTGAAACAAGCCCAGTTATATTTCGCTAATAAACTCATTCCTAGTGGATTACAGAAGCACTGTAAACACTACAGTCACTTAAACAGTCATTTTACAGGCCAAACAATTCCTTATTCAAAATCAGAATCAGGTTCTGATTCTTCATCTGACATTGCTGCTTCCGAAGACTCAGAAGAAATCGTGTACTTGGACCTTTTCTTCGGTTTATCTTGGCCTTTCTTCTTCTTGCCCTGACCTCGTTTACTAGGACGGACTGGGGTGGATTGAGGCGCTTCTTCCGCTTCGGATCCTTCCGAAGCTTCTTCGTTTGAAGCTTGAACTTCACCATCTTCAATTACCTGGTTCACCTCACAATCCAATTGCTTGGTTTGATAATCAATTTTCATTCTAAAATACAGATGATGATGCGATATTTATATAAACTTGAACTTCTTACCTATAATGATCTGGGAGACCGATTATTTTTGGTATAACCATATTTGGGACTGTACATAGTCCTGTGATTATATGGCCACGGAAAATCTCCGTGTCGTTTTCTTCAACCATCAAATGCAGCCATGGATTAGTCTTCATTGTAACATGGGCTGAATTGGTTCTTGGTAACAGGTTTTCCAGAATATTTTTGACCAATTTTAAATCCCCTTTTGAATTGAGCAATTGTGTTGCTAAAACAATAATTAGAAAACCAAAAATAGCGCATATTGATAATGTGATATTCAAATTTCATCTAAGATTATTACCTGTATAGCCAATTTTTTGAAAAATTGTCGCTCGTTTATTCAGGTCAGCTTCTTTGGCCAAAGCCATTTCTAGCACAATATTACGAAGGGCTGTGAATTTCCAGATCAATTTTTCTAAATTGAGCGAAGACATATTGATTGCCACTTGTGTCAATATTTGCCAATAAATTTGCATGAACAATTTGGACTTCCACATTACATGCAAGTGCCAATCAGGAACGTCATCCTTTCTTGGGCTGACTGTATCAAGCCATGCCGATTTGCCAGCTACCCACCAGTTTTGATAGTGGCGCCAGAGAGCTGGAGGAGGTTGACCTTAATTACGTAATTACTTAATTAGCTTGGTTTAGATAAACCAATCCGTACCCGCAATGGAAAGCATTTCCATAAGGCTTGCCCCTCTAGAACTCTTAACAAACTCCCAGAATGATTGTTGCGCCAGGTCCGTTGGAAAATCCGCATTACCCGTTTTTGTCAACTTGACCAGTTTTTCACCATGGGCTACTATGAACTCATCAGCTTTTCGGGCCAGATTCATCACCTTCTGAAGTTGTGCTTTTGATGCTTTTTTATCAGCTCCCTCCAGCATTTTTTCAACACGTCCTAGAGTCGATTCTAGCCCCGAACTCTTAGGATTAACTTCTTTATCTGCCTTGATGGACTCATCAAGTCGTTTAACTTAGCATTAAAAGTTGATAAAATTTAGGTCACTAATACAAAAAGCTTTTTTACTTTTAAATTTGTTAAAAAATTTAAAATGGCTACTGTAAATTTCCTGGCCACTTTTTACCCTATTTTGACACTGATTCTGAAAAAGGTCGATATTCCCTTTCAGGCCAGGTGCGTCATGTCACTCCAAATGCCTTAATTTCAAATTTTTAATTTGGGATATATCAAGAAAAAAGTCCAAATGAGGAGGGCTCCCGTTTGGCTCAGTGGTTCGGACATCTGTTCGACCAGCTGGTCATACATACGGGGGTCTGAGGTTCAAACCTCACCGGCTCCGCTGAGTCGTTATAATCCCCTATCTAAATAAGTATCCAAGATACGTTCTTCACAGTTCAAGCAGTTATCAGTAAATATATATGAGGCATTCAAAAAGGTTGAGAATAACAACATCTCCCTTTTTGAAGCCTTTAAAATACTTAGATATCCTGACTTAAACTTTAAATCCTAAAATTTTTAGAAAAGCTATTATGATCATTTAAATTTTAATGTTTTAAAGTTACTGATCTGCGAAAAAATAGACCGAAAATAGGTTTCGGGCACGGTACAATCTCAACTGTTTTTTATCAACCTTCCTACAGACAAGTTAGAACGGTGAATTTCTTCCAATAGTGACAATAGTTTGGTCTCTTTGACATGTGAGTCAATAATTCTGTCCGCTGCCACCATGGACTTGAAGTCGAGTTTTTGCAGAAACTCGTAATTCGGGTCTGACTGGATTTTACAATCCAGGCCTGCTACTTGTACCAAAACTTCAACATATTCTTCAAGAGCCCCTGGAAGCTCCTGATGAATATATTCAATAATGGCCTCGTCAGTGTTGAAGTTCTTCAAAGCTTTAACCATACGGTTTTTGGTACTGGTTATAACTTTGAAGTCTTTCTTTTCCTTCTCAATTTGATCCATTTTTGGAAGTTCAGCAGTCGCCATCTCTAAAGTTTTAGACTGATGCCAGAAACACGAAAAATTTTTTACTGGAAAAGTAAAAAATTTTTTGTTATCACGTGCTGAAAAATTCGAACCTAAATTCCGCTTCTCATTGGTTATGAGAATCTAACCACCAATCAATTCGGATGAGCTTCAGCTCATCTTCATTACATAATCTCAAAAATGCTACCAAATCTGCCTCCGGTCTAGCTGACATCAAAAACAGACCTCCGACCTTTGATCATGCTCTGACTTGATGCTATTATGTAATATATGCGAAAATAAAATTAATATGACTAAAATTGAAATTTTAGGCTTTTATTAGGTTTGAGTTAACCGTGACGACAGGGGATATTAGCCTGAAAGCAATATGAAAGATTTTTTTGGTCAAGTCGAAATAAACAAATTTCGACTTGATTTTGAAATATATTTTGTGTCACCGATTTTGTATTTGCCATTCATCTGGGAGGGGTTTGATCATTTAAACCTAAATGAGCTTTAAGACAAAAGCCAGCAATTTGGGCCATGAGTTGACTTCAGCAATCGTGTCTGCCTTGAGTTCCCAATCTTGAAATTTTGATTCCTTCAAGAAAAATTCTATCTAAAATAGTAAACGTTAGATCAACACAATCTTGGGGTGTAAAAATTTTGGTTTTTATAAAGTTAAAAACTTACCAGGTATTTATTTCGCTGGCACCTAGCATAATCCAGAAACGTAATCATATACGAATGTGCTCTGGCTTGATCAGTTTCCAGGAAAGATCTGAATCTATTTCGGCCTGGACCCTTGGTCCAGTCAGCATGATACCAATTGTAATCTCGACCTTGGCGTGATTTGATGGTAAGAATCCATTCTTGCCATTCTTGATAATTTTGAATGGTTCGTACTTCTTCTATTCTATCAACAAAATTTCCCGGTTTCTGCCATTGTTTGCCTTCTGCTTGATATCTGGCAATCAATCTATTGAATTCGTCAAATTTTGATAAAAATTGACTTTCTCCAACATCTGGACTTGCAACAGCTTGCAAGGCGGTTTTTGCGTCATCAATTTGACGCCGCTTTTCATAAACCGGTCGTTTAGCGGAAATTACCGGGTCGTTTAGTTTACTTCCTGGTCTTGCCGTGCCCGCAAACCTATTTCTAGGGTTACGATACGAATTGGCTTGTTCATAACCCATAAAAAGGCCTGGATTTCTTTCCAGTCGAGTGAATCGTTCACGATTGGTGATGACCATTTCACGGCCACGCCAGGTTGGTTCCGTCAGATTCATTGAACAAAACGGGAACTTGGTCTGAAGCTCCTGAACAATATTTTAAAATAAAAATAAAAAATATGATAATTTTAAGGGGACTTAGTTTTTTTTAATTGAATTTTTACCTTGTCAAAAACTAGTTGACTGTCCGCCCCGTCTCGATCCAGGAAATTCATTCGATTTGGCTGCTCCCAGGACTCCAGACGCATCATCATATGCAATACGATGTTGTCTAGATAATCTTGGTCCGGTTCGCCATCCAGATGATCCATGGGTGCCATGATAGACTGCATAAAATGCAGTTTTTCCTGTTTGGGTGGCAGAGGAAATACTTGTGTTCCAGCAAGTACTCCACCACAAACTCCAGCAAAGCAATTGAAATACACTCCATTGAAAGCATTCTTTGGTCTTAAATATTGCTTTTCTGGTTCACTGGGCTGTGGAGCAGGAAACGGCTTGGAATTAATTCCAATCGGTATTTTTCGAACGGTGGTGGAGGTGGAGATAAACGACTTTTGGTCAGCCATGATGGTATTAGCTCGGTTTCGATAACCTGATTTTCGGCTAATCGCCTCCGAACACACTGTTTGACCTCCCGAAATAGATTGCAACTTTACGGTAGCTTCATCTCATTGAGATCTGGTCTTATTCGCATAAACCATTTGAGGTTTAACTGACCTTACCAAATCTTGGTCTGGGATATTTTGAAGTCCTTCTTCCCAGTCATCACCACTTTCCGACCCCGAAAAGAACATGTCATCATCACTGTCCGGTTGACGCCTACGCATTTCTTCTAACCCTCGTCTAACAAAGTCCGTACAGTCCAGAGTTGAACTCTGGTCACCCTGAAGTCGAGCTGGATGCAACATGGAGAACTTTTCATATTGGGCCATCTCGGCTTCATCTTGCGTTGAGTAAACTCCCTGCAGTAACTGTTGCGAGGTCACATTCGTAAGTCTTTCTGTGTTAACTACCCAGAAAGTTTTCAATTCCGGTACTTCATTACGAGCTCCTGTATTCAAAAGTCGTAAATCCGTTCCCGACGAATAACGGCATTTAGCAGATGTTTGCATTGGAACTTGTTTCAAGAGTTGACTTTTGAACCGTCTGAAGAAATTGAATGTTTCTCCAAAGTCGGACTGTTGAATATCAAAGCCTGGGTCTTGACCCAGTCGTTCTAACTCGGCCGTGACATTCAAGGGATCAAGTTCAACTTCTGTATCTTCTTGACCGAGATATAGTTTGAACTCTTGTAACACTTTTACCAGCGCATCCTCCATGGTAAGTTTGAAAACCCTGGCATACCATCTTTTTCTTTCATCAAGAAATTTCTTAGTATGAAATTTTTCAAATGAGATCAGCAAATATTTGTGAATAACTAATGTAGTTATTTTCAATTATTTCTGTCGTTTTAATATGAATAATTTTTTCCTGGGTAAGATGTCCGTCTTCAACTGGATATTTAACCACCTTAATTGGTTCGGCTGTGGTGTCGTTTACCTCCAATTCATGGTAAATATTGAACAGGTGCATTTTAGTGTCACCCCGTAACGGTGGTCCTCTTTTAAAGGAACCTCGTTCTACATGTTGAAGTTGACCGGCTCTAAATGAGCCGGGCGGGAAAGTTGCTGGAACTCCTTTAGGCCCATAATTAACTCTTTTGAACCAATTTGGTACCATATTTCCAATATGAGCAATATTCGATAGAAACTGTATCACAATTAATTCCAAAATTATTTCAAATTTACAGCCTTGTTTTTAAGTAAACAAGTCGATTTTACTATTAGTTGGAAATAATCAATTCCTGAGATGATCCTTCCATCATTACTACATAGTTGGCAATAGGTTCTCTAGACTCGTTTCTGGCTATGATATAATCCACCAGATTTGTGCAAATATCATTGGATTCTGACTTGGCAAAAAACAAATCCATTTGCTCTCGAGTATAATTGTTGGAATTTGGCCCATTTATAAACTTAAATGGTCTATGATAGGCAGAAGGACCATTTTGCGGTTTGACAGTCAGCATATTCAAGCCCACATTTGGTTCCAAGAAGTCGATATACCTTGGTCTGATTTTTCCCGTTTTAAGTAGGCCGAAATGCTTATGCAAAGGAACAAATCGATCGATTTTTGGGTCCAGAAGTGCTTCTGGGATGAATTTTTGAAGACCGAAGGTTCTTCTTAATTCACAGTTGAAGTAGCCGGTACCTGATGTAATGAAGTACACGGCTGTCTTTCTATCTGCTGTCCCCAATCGATTTGCTATTTGCATTTGATGCAAAATATCTTTTTCCAGCTCAGTTGAAGCTCGAGTTTGTTCTCGAACTATATTCTCTGGAACTTTACTCGAGACTCCACTTTGTTGAACCCTGTCCCTATACTCGGTGATCTGCCTTTGTCGTTCAGCAACTGAGAACTTAGTTAACCGGTCAGAAATTTAGCTAACTTTTAGATCAGAAATAATTTCTGAGCGATAATCCTAACTTATTTTGTCCAAACCAATTTCTGACCGGTACCGAAAGAGAACGACCACTGTATTTCATAGACGTGGGGTTATTTGGGTCACAAATAGATTTGTTACCATTCATATATGCTAACATATCATCGAGCCACTTCTGAGAAATCTTGTTTCCTTGTTTATCGTGAATGTCAAGGTCATCAAGAGATTTGACTGGTGATTTCACCAGGCCATTACTGACAATTTGAACCATTTGAAATATCGCTTTGTCACGTGATTTTGTAGCGATATAATTTCTTGTGTCAAACCGAGTTCTTAAAGCCTTTTTGTTGACCATGATGTCCACTTTGGTTTTGACCTCGACTGAGATATAAACCGCAAAATCAAATTGATTCTTGATTTCTGGATTTACATCCAGATACATTGGCGGAATCAAATTGTTAAATTCACCCATATTTGGTGCATTTAATTCTGAAACCGGTTTAGCGGCTAATTCTCTGGCAAGTTGATCCGACCACAAAGCACCCTTGTTGTTTTTCAGTGCTTCCGGTAGTCTTGCGGCATTTTGATAAGATGGCGTACACGTACCATCGAGTTCGAGCTTGAACGATAAAGCTGGAACCGCCGGAATTTCTTCTTGACCTGGATTTTCAAATAGGTCATTTACGAACGGGATTGGTTCAAACTCGAATTGACCATTATCGTAGGTGTTGGTGTCGACCGCCTTGTACATATCTACCCAGCCTTGGAGTGCTCCAAGTCGATATAAGAAATAAGGTACATAACGGCTCCAGTTTACTGATCGATCCAAAACATTGAGTTTCATTGATTCATTCATGGCATTGAAAGCATGATACCAAGTTGAATCGTCAATATCCATATGTCCGAACTCGTCCTTAAACGGCTTGGCATCAAATGCCAATCGAAGTATTCTAGTGTTTCTATGCACCAGAAAACATGCTCTCAAAAACTTCTTCAAATGATTTTCACTGTGAAGAAAAGCTGGTAGTGCTCCCTCCACTGATGGTGCATATTCTACCAGCTTTTTAGGTCTCTCGAGTTCCACTAACATTCTGAACGTGCCTTTCATAGTAGAGAATCCTTTTCCATGGCTCGCTACCTTGCGGTCGTTGATTTTCTTGATTTGCTTCATCAAACCAACATTTGCTGAAATTATTCTACTGTTATAATTGTAGTAATCACGATTTTTTCTATAAAATTAATGAAAAACTTGAAACTTTGATCGGAACTATTTCCGAGCTTATATTTTTTAATTTTTTTTTGAAATCACCCACCTGAGTTTTTATGTTGAATGCATCGATCAGCCGATCCTAACGCTTTTTCGCCACAAAAACGAGCACTATCGGTGACCCATTCCAAGCATTTACCGGATTGCCCTCGGATGAGATGTTGATCCGGTCTGGCTCCAGATAAAAACTCAAGTTCAGCATCATTATACAGCGTTGTACCACTCATGAAACGTGAGCCCTTCATTAATGCAGCATTTAATTCTTCATCCAGATCCAACGCCTCCGCAATTCTCGATGCCGAGTCGGTGTTGGAAATTGTTGATTCTGGATGTTGAAAATCGGCCTCGGTGAACACCGAGACATTTGTGGTTCCCTGACTGGTGAATTGTAAATCCACCAATTCTGACGTGACCAGAATCTCACTAGTTTCCCACGTGTTAAATAAGTTGGCCGTGAGTTGCAGATGATCCCTGGTGATTTCATTTTGCCACAAATGTGCATCTGGTCCAGTGATGGAAAACGCATCAAGCCACATCATCCTGGTGTATTTTGCGTGGGTGCGATCAGCTGCACAGAATTCTTCGAACATCCTATTCGAGCCCAAAGACTTGTTCTTGGCCACATTAGCCTAAACAAGGATATTTTGTTATGCTTAGTTTAACAAAACTAATCTAGACAGACCTGTTGAATAGTCTCATAGAGTTTCTGATTCCATTTGCAAAATCGTTTCAGTTTGGAGGTGGTATGACCCAACGATGCCATGCACGGGTAATGATTCAGCAGCCCTTGTGGATTTGCGACCACCATAAAATGAATTGCCGAGATAAGCTCATGCAACCCATTCATAAGACTCGGTTTATTTTGAACCGAGGCAAGTTTAGCGTAGATTTCCTTTATTGTGGACGCCCACGCAAGTTGTTGTTGATTATTATTGGTCCTCCAATGGGCAAACAACGCTTCCATGACCACTTTAGCCTCACTGAACTTGGGTAAGTCTTCCATAAGTGGCATTTTCATTTTTGGCATAAACTCCTAAAATTAATTTTTTAAGACTTTTATGTGCACACAACACTTATTGTCATTTTGCCTAGCTTCTCAAGCTAGTCTAATTATGAACATAAAAAACTCGCCTTTTCCACGAATTCTTCCATTTGTTCTTCCGACGTTGTGGCCGCCATTTTCGTCATGAAATCTAGCGTGAGAACACCTTGTCTACGATCTTCCAATAGTTTCGAGAACACCATCCTAACTGTATGCAAGTATACCATGATAAGAGTTGCATTTTGTTGCGCCGTGAGCGTAGCTCCCGTCAAATCCATTGCTGGCGTTGCTGATACAAATGTCCAGAACGCTTGTGAAAAAGCCGCATCGAGATATTGATCAAAAACCCCTTTTCGAGTAACAATGGCGGCAAAACGTTTCCAGTGACCAGTTGTGGGTTTCCGATGAGTCACTGACAACGCTTGATTTTTGAGTTCCTAAAAGATTGGTTAGGCCTAATCATTAACACAGATTTTAGTATTAACAAATTTTTGACGCTAACTTTTATAATTGTAATTATACTCAAATATCACCAATAGATTTATGCCTTGATTCCAAATCAAGTCCTTGTTAACCATATTTACCTTGTTGGACAGAATGGTCCAGAGATAGTTTTCAGCTAAAGGATGTGCTGGTTGCCATTCAATCTTGTAAAAATTCCTTATTTTACGTCCTTCAACTTCGAATTTGCATAAATTAGTTTTGAAATTGTTAATTCTTTCAAGACTAACCCCAAATCGATTTTCTTGGGTTGGCTGGATATCGACCAGTGTTGACACTGGGCAAACTAACTTGAGAATGTGATTTCGTGAAATTGGAAGTTCACACTCTCTCTCGGCGACCCTAGATGAAAGTTTTATTACTATCAATACTAGTTTTCTTTCAAGATTAGTTTTTTATGACTTACATTGCTTCATCTGGAACAATGCAAATGTCGAACTCCAATGGAACATTAAAGTCAATACGTGCCCCATTCACTCTCATTGACCTTGAGTGCTGAAGATGTAACCAATCTTTCAGCTTACTAGCATCCCTTGGTACCATTGAGGGTTGAATCTCATCAAAATAGTCAAAGACCGGAAGTTCAGCTGCTACAGCTAGTTTGGCTCTCTGATGAAGCCATAATGCTCGTTGCTGATAGTTATGGACATCCTTAGAAATGTCCGTTTCCACATCAGCCCATTGGTCTTGTGCCAATCGATGCATACGGCCAAGGATAAAATCCTTGTCTTCGTGATTCTGAATCCTGAACGGCCTTGGTTTGGCAAAAGGTCGATGTTCGGTCAATGCCGCCCCATTGTCCCTGATTGCAAATACCAGAGTGGAACAATTTTCCTTTAATTCTTTCCCCTCCATTGTTTTAACCAACGCTGACAACTCATGAAAGAAATCCTCAAACTTTGTATCTGGATGAATAACACCCATTTTTGTTATTGGATCCATCATAGTAGAGAGTCCCGGGGCCAAATAACCGATATGAAACTTTGCTGGAATCATGTTGGTAAGGTCATAGGTCAAATCAAAGGTTTGTTCCCAATCTGAAAATTTTATTCAGTTTTGGACAAAAATAAACGATTCGTTCTATATGAACGAAGCCTAAAGCTACAAATCAACTCACCGTCTGGGGTATCCGAGATAAGATAATGGCCCGCTTGAGGAATCGGATCCGACGCATCATAATCAATCAGTGAAATGCACGATTTTGATGCTGGGTCCAATTGACCAGACTCCGCCGATGGCAGAGGCGTAAACGTGGTGGCTCTCTCATCCGCTAGCTTCTCCCTACACTTATCGTAGCGAACAGCTACCATGTAGCTTAAGACTTCTTTCTCAATCGCCTGACGAAGGTCGACGCGCGTTTCCATCGCTTGCGATCTTCCTATCACTGAAAAATGATATTTTTTAGAAATGTAAAATTTTGAGCCAAGGGTCTTGCTTATAAGCTTCGCTCTTAAATCATGAAATAAATTCATGAAATAGGTTTACTTACTCATGAATTGAGTTCAATTGATAATTTTCTTGAAAAAATCAACTGATTTGATTTTTCAGAAAACTTCAATCTTTGGTTGACGTTCTAGAACATTTTGACCAGATTATCATGTTCTGAATATGCACTTTTCGAAACTTTTTTGAAAAATGCTCGCCTACGCTCGGTAATCGTACCGATCCGATTTTTCACTTCTAAAATAAGTGAAATTAGACTTTCTGGTTGGGGATAGGGCTGTAACCTGTCAACTTAAACTGGTTTGATAACCATTCAAAATTCCTGGATCGGCCAATCAGGCTCCAGAATTTCTATAAATTTTTTCTCACGTGAGAAAATTACACTTAGTAGATCGGCTAAAAAAGCTCTACCAAGTTATAACAACGAATCTAGTACTCCCTAGATTAGATAAAGAGTACGTTCTAGACATGACATCGGCTCACAGGCTGTCTTGTCTTGATTCGAAACTAATGAGTCATAGACAATTTTTTAGGGTCAAGACTATTCCCTCATAATTATGAATGACTCATGTTGCCTAGTAAAATTACTAGTCTTCAAAAGATAAAACACCCGGTTTCTCTAAACCACTTCTTTTGTGGTAGAATTACTTTTAAAATTAAATTTGTAAAAAATAATTTTTTAGTGTTTTTCTCTTTTCGAAAAAAAAAGAATAACAGTTAAAAAATAATAAAGAAAAATAAGTTCCTTCTGTTCTAGGGGTGTACTTCTGGATGTTGATTAATCGGTATTCTAATAATAACTATTAATAATAACTATAATAACTACTGGATGAATTCTTGGATTTTTACGAACTCGACCTATTTATGATTTTTAAAAATTTTAACGAAAATAATCATTATTGGAATGAGCATTTAGGGTTAAAAATGAAAGTTTTGAAATTTCTCGGAATTTACCCTAATAAAACCTTATTTAGTCTGTTCATGAATTTTTCAATATGACCGATTCCAATTCTGTCAAAGATCCTCAGTTCAATTACAATCGAATTGGTCATCCAAATGATCTTGTCATCGGTGAGAATTTGTTATTTTTAAAATTTTCTTTTTTTTTTAATTTTGCGTAGGTGGAGTAAACGCTGAAGATAAATTGACCCAGGCTTTTTCAAATCTTCCAGCATCGAAAATTGTTCAATATCAACAAATGATGAAGCAATCCGATCAAATACCAATGTGTATGAGTAGCAGTGGAAGTGTTTTCTCTGATCTCGTGAGTAATTTTGAGAAAAAGTCAAAATGTGTGGGCTGATTTTTGAAAATTAATGAAAATTACGTATAGCGAACACATGTAGAATTCGGACGATTTCATCATTCTCAAGAGTGATACCACTTTATTCTTTCATTTTAGGGTATCTTTGCGCAAAATAAAAAATCAACTGAAATCCTTCAATCAACTTGTCGTTCAGAAAACGAATTTAGAAAAACCGTCGGACATAAACAAGATAACTGGTCCAAGTCTTCAATGTCCGATATTTTCGTGATACCCATGCTCTATCTATCAATTTTAATGATTCTGAATTGAGATTCAATTGAAGAATTCATCATTCCTGACCGACAACTGTCCGGAAGTCCCGGTTCAGCACTGTGGACCGGGACAGCACTGTCCGAACCCGTGTCTCGTTTTTGTCCTGACGTCCTTAAGAAATCCTGTCCGGTGTCTGTCTGCTGTCCAGATGTCCTTGTCAACCGACGTCTGATTCCTGACAT
>SCLD01149456.1:0-51033 GCA_004367895.1 Oikopleura longicauda
TTTGACGTCTATAGGTCCCTCATACAAGTCCCAAAAAGTCAGTTTACTGATTTTGGCCAAAAAATGGCCAAGCGGTAGGGTGGGGGGTAGGGTTGTGTGGTAGGGTGACTGTTAAAGGTTCCGTAAGAGTTCTACGTCCGAGGAGGAGGGCATGTTTAGCCCAAAATCGACCCTGACTGCCTTAAACACAGTTTAACGAAATTAGTTTGTCTACAGTTTGGGTAGCCCGGAAAATTTCATTTTAGGGGATATCATATTTAATATATAATATCATATATAATGGACCATATCATATGGTCCATATGTCAGGTGAGTGATCCAAACTGCTGGTTAAAACAGGGAAGCACAAGAATTATAAAGTACAAGCCTTCCGTAATCTTTAAGATCATTTCGAAATTCGTAAAAAGAATTGGAGGCTAAATTTTCTAGAGTTTATACTGTGAAACAAGTAAAACACTCATTGCAACGTGGTAGAACTCATAGACTACAGAGGGGCATGCCATTGCATCCAAGTTTTACTTATAGCTGGAGAATTTCATAATTGTATTTTTTGCTAAAACTATCATAGAGCCTGACCAGCCTGGCAAAAGAGCCTGGCAAATGGGCCATTTTAAATGGTTTAACCGGTCGTTCTCGGTGGGAGCTAGACTTAATTTGTCGATTAAACTTGGTTAGAGAGCGAATTAAAACATGAATCGGATATCAATCGAACTGGTAAGACATGACGATTATTCTCGATTATTAAAACCGACTAAATAAATAAAAATTCTAGATTTTTCTAGAATTTTTCGTTCAGAGAGAATAATGATTTTTAATGAATAACCAAATCAAGTTACGAATATGATTTTAGCATCAATAGATAGCTTAAAGTATATTTCATATCAAAATTAATGGTTTGGACGCGATAGGCCTTTAACCGAATCCAATGAGAGTCCTCATATCTGAGCCAAGTAAAAATTAAGCGCGTCCCTCTGTATGTAACATATTTCAGAGATTTAAGCAGACACATTCTGTCTCAGTGTGGTCTGTATAATTGGGTCTGTATTCTGTCTATAAGCATGGAGAATTTACGCATTAATTCGCAGCATGACGCGAAAAGTTCGCTGCCAGGTTTTATACGGACTATTCGACTCATTTGAACCCGACGGCGAAAGCCTCGCACGACGTCTCACAGTCATTTAATTTAAAGTCAACTGCTGGTCTGATTACTCTGGAACAAAGAAACATAATGTACAGATATTATTGAGAATTAAAAAAATATGCGAAATGTTACATTTGATACCAATTTACAAACAGGAACTTCAGTTAGCGACATACTTCGAACAAATATATGGATTTGTTTTTTTGTCAGGAATGATTCCATAAAGATTAAACTAAAGATATGATACAGTTCACTTGTAAGCCTATCGAATGAAAGTCAAATAAGCCCTTTCCAGGTCAACCTGATTAAATATTACGGCTTCTAAACGCATTTATGTGAACTCCACACAAAGGCCTGTTTTCATCCGATCAAATTCATCCGAGACATAATGCAAAGTTTTGGAATTATGAAAAAGTTTCATTATAGGTGGAATAGCAGCTTGCATAGCGAAAACTATTTCGGCGCCATTCGAACGGGTAAAACTTATACAACAATGCTTATACAATAAAAAAATAGAAATAAATTTACTTGACAGAGAAGCACAGGAAGGATTTTCAATATCTTGGCATACTTTTTCTCGTTTTAATAACTCAAAATCCTTGAAAGGAATCCTATAAAGAAACTTCTACATTTTCCCTCGGAATTTTTGAATGTTTACGATTTATCTATAAAACACAAGGATTTGTTTCTCTTTGGCGTGGAAACATTGCTAATTGCTTGCGTTATGTCCCGAAGTTTGCACTCGATATGGCATTGAAACCACAATTCTTTATACTTTATCTTTCTATATTCAATCCGATGGATAACAAATTTCTTCTCTTTGCGACAAAATGGTTTGCGGGAGCTTCAGCTGCTATAATTTCAACAATTGTATGTTATCCTCTTGATTTCGCCAGAACAAGACTTGCCACTGATATTTCGAGAAATACTAGATTTGATGGAATATGGGACTGTTGGAAAAAAATACTTCGACATGATGGATTTTTGAGCATTTATAAGAAAGGGGTTTGCTGAATGTCTTTAAACTGAAAATACTTTAATGTTTGAGTAATCTGACTGATCCTAATAAGGGACTGGGAGTCTGTTTAATCGGTGAAGTAATCTATCGAGGTTTCAAATATGGTCTTTACGATACTTTTAACGTAAGTTTCACGATGATGACATAGGTTATCCTGTCGCCATAGACTTGATTTTTTTCAGGACATGGGGAGCGATCATTTTAATTTTCATGGTGCAAGTCTTTTCATTTACAACTGGCTCATTGGTTGGGCAGCAGCTGCACTTGCATCAAGTATTGCCATGCCATTTGATACAGTTAAACGAGTATTAATGACAGATACATATGGTCCGACAGAACAATACAGAAATATGATAAACTGTTGGATTTCTCTTGTTAAAGAAGACGGATTTATCAGATTATGGAGAGGTATTTATCAATGAAGTTAAATCATTTGGTCCGAATTTCATTTGGGGTAGTATAGACACGACCATCATCGGGAAGACGCACCTCAGTGAGGTGACCTCACTTTATCATGTCATACAATAATAATATATCACAGTCTATAAACTGAAGAAATTTTTATAGTGTGATTTTTTTCAGGGTCAGTTTCGAATCTTATCAGAAGTTGGTCTTCTGGTCTAGCTCTGGCTGGTTTTACATTCTTGGAAGATATTGCGTTTAATCATGATACATTGTTGTCCTGCAAAAATCACTGAGCAATTCAAACTCAACTGTTTAGCGTTTTTTGATATGATCGAACTGTTAATACGTTTAAAATATATTTTGTATGGTCAACTCTCCTTTTCCGATTTGTTTTCCGATTTGTGGATAGACCTTTATTTATATAAAAGATGCAGGCTTGTAATGTATAGTATATACAGTATAGAATTTGCATTCCGTGATAGTTTATTTTTGGCCACTGGAAGAAGGAATTTTAATAATTTCACATTGAATTGGCACTTCGTCACTCAGAAGGAGGTAATCGCCAAGGTGAGGAGCAGTTGATTTGCCGCATTAAGATGCATCGGGTCATTTGCTTATCGAGTTCTCATCTTATTCAGTGCCTGGTCGGCCATGAGATTACAGATATATGTTTTTTGTCATTTCCTTTGCCAGAGAAAATAAAACCACCATCGAGGTTACAAAAGTATTAAACACGACTAATAATATAAATAATTTAGAGGAATCGGTTATTGTGTGAGTCATGGGTAAAAAACCCGATGAAGATCTTCGTAAGGAGGTCGAATTGACAGAACATCAAGATAATTTCCAGAAAGTATGCGCACAATATGAAACATCTGCTGAACGTGGTCTTACTGACGCACAAGCCGCTGATGTGAGTATTTTAATCGGAGTACACAAAAAGATATTAAAACTTAACTTTTAAGCGTTTGAAGCGTGACGGATACAATGAATTGACTCCACCAAAGACAACACCAGAATGGGTTAAATTCTGTCGTAATCTTTTCGGTGGTTTCTCAACCCTTCTCTGGATTGGTGCCATCCTTTGTTTCCTTGCCTACAGTATTGAATGTGCTTCTAATGACGATCCAGTTGAAGATAATCTCTACTTGGGTATTGTCTTATCTGCTGTCGTTATCCTTACTGGTGTTTTCTCATACTACCAAGAATCAAAATCTGACAAAATTATGGAATCCTTCAAGAATCTCGTCCCACAACAAGCTCTCTGTATTCGTAACGGTGAAAAGAAGGCTATTGTTGCTCGTGAACTCGTTCTTGGTGATGTAGTTGAAGTCAAGGGCGGTGATCGTATCCCAGCCGATCTTCGTATTGTTCAAGCTTCTAACATGAAAGTTGATAACTCTTCACTTACAGGAGAATCTGAACCACAATCTCGTAATGCCGAAGACTCAACTTCCACAGTCTTAGAAGCAAGAAATATTGCATTCTTTTCTACCAATTGCGTGGAAGGCTCTGCTCGTGGTATCGTCATCAGATGTGGTGACAACACTGTCATGGGACGTATTGCTGCGCTTGCCGCTAACGTTGATTCTGGTGATTCTCCAATTGCTCAAGAAATTGAACATTTCATTCATATTATCACTGGTGTGGCCGTATTTCTTGGTGTCAGTTTCTTCATTCTTGCATTTATCCTTGGTTATCACTGGCTTGAAGCCGTCATTTTCCTCATCGGTATCATTGTTGCTAATGTCCCAGAAGGTCTCCTTGCTACTGTTACTGTTTGTTTGACTTTAACTGCTAAGAGAATGGCCAAGAAAAACTGTTTGGTCAAGAATTTGGAAGCTGTTGAAACTTTAGGTTCAACTTCAACTATTTGTTCGGATAAAACCGGTACATTGACTCAAAACAGAATGACTGTAGCTCACATGTGGTTTGACGATAAAATCCAAGTCTCTGATACTACTGAAGATCAATCTGGCGCTAATATAACTTATCTTGATGATCCAACTTGGAGAAACCTTGGTCGTGTTGCTGCACTTTGTAACCGTGCCACGTTCCTCGCTGGCCAAGATGGCAATCCAATTCTTAAAAGAGAAACAGCTGGTGATGCATCCGAATCAGCTTTGCTTAAATGTTGTGAAATGATGATGGGCAAGGTTGAAACTATTAGAGGAAAGAACCCAAAGGTCGTTGAAATTCCATTTAATTCAACCAACAAGTGGCAATTATCTGTACATGAAGTTGAAGACGATTCTAGATTACTTATGGTCATGAAAGGTGCTCCAGAACGTATCCTTGACAGATGTTCCACTATAATGATAAATGGTGAAGCTATCGAAATGACTGATGCCTGGAGAAAAAAGTTTAACGATGCTTACATGGAACTCGGTGGTCTTGGTGAACGTGTCCTCGGTTTTGCTCATATGTTTATGGATGAATATAACTTTCCAAAAGGTTTTAACTTTGATATTGAGGAACTTAACTTCCCAACTGAAAACCTTACCTTTGTTGGTCTTATGTCCATGATCGATCCACCACGTGCTGCCGTCCCAGATGCTGTTGCCAAATGTCGATCAGCTGGTATTAAAGTCATCATGGTCACCGGTGACCATCCCATCACAGCCAAGGCCATTGCAAGATCTGTTGGTATCATCTCTGAACATAACTATACTGTTGAAGATATTGCTGAACAACGTGGTATTCCAGTTGAGCAAGTTGATCCAAGAGAAGCTCATGCCGCCGTCGTTAACGGTGCTATGCTTCGTGATATGACCGAAGAAGAAATGGATTCTATCATTCGTAATCATTCTGAAATTGTTTTCGCTCGAACCTCACCACAACAAAAACTTATCATTGTTGATGGTTGTCAAAGAGCCGGTCAAGTTGTTGCTGTCACTGGTGATGGTGTCAATGATTCACCTGCACTTAAAAAAGCTGATATTGGTGTTGCCATGGGTATTGCTGGCTCAGATGTATCCAAACAAGCTGCTGATATGATTTTATTAGATGACAACTTTGCTTCAATCGTCACTGGTGTTGAAGAAGGCCGACTCATCTTCGATAACTTGAAGAAATCTATTGCTTATACATTGACATCCAATATTCCAGAAATCACTCCATTCTTGGTATTCATGTGTTTCTCAGTTCCCCTCCCATTGGGTACTGTTACCATTCTTTGTATTGATTTGGGTACTGATCTTCTTCCAGCCATTGCACTTGCTTATGAGCAAGCTGAATCCGATATTATGAAACGTAACCCACGTAATAAGTTCACTGACAAACTTGTCAACGAGCGTCTTATTTCCATGGCATATGGTCAAATTGGTATGATCCAAGCTCTTGCTGGTTTTGTTTGTTACATTTGTATCTTGATGCAAAATGGTTTCCTCCCAGGTGATCTTATTGGACTCCGTATTCCATGGGATGACAAGAACAATATGAATGTGATGGATTCTTATGGTCAAGAATGGTCTTATTCACAAAGAAAAATTGTCGAATTCACATGCCATACTATGTTCTTTACCGCTATTGTAATTGTTCAATGGGCTGATGTCCTCATTTGCAAGACCAGAAGACTTTCCATCTTCCAACAAGGTACGTTTTCTAAATTGGTTTTATCATCTTCCGTCATAATTTTTATGAAATTTTTAAGGTATGAAAAACAAGATTTTGATTGCTGGTCTTTTGGAAGAAACTCTTTTGGCTGCTTTCTTGGCATATTGTCCTGGAACTGATGCCATGCTTCGTATGTATCCACTCGAATGGAGTTGGTGGTTCATTCCAATGCCATTCTCACTCATCATTTTCACTTATGATGAAATTAGAAAGACCCTCATCAGAAGAAACCCAGGAGGATGGGTTGAAAGTGAAACCTACTATTAAATTACGTAATGAATGTAACGTTATGCAAATAACAAATATTAATATTTGCAGCACTTTTACGTGTTTATTTATTTCCTGTTAGCTCAAAGCTATTTTTGTGTGCATTTTCTGCATACGTTATATGTATGTAACTCACAATTTTACACCGCCTACCTCTTTTTATATGCTAATAAGTCTATCTCTGGGAAGAAAACGATTGAGGAGTTTAATCTACCGTGGTCATTCTGAATGAGATAGCTTCTTTTTTAAACTATCGAACATTCTGAGCAAGATAGAGTGTTCTAAAATATAATCGCACCGCTGTCCAACAGTAACTACCTTATTTTCGGCTTCAAATATTTCGGACTAGGATTATTTCATATTATTTTATTCATTTTTCTGAAATAATAAAACAAATTAAATATTCATTTATCGTCTTTTGGAATTTTACTCCGCAGCTATATGGTAGAAAAAGTGTTAATTAAAGCGGAGATGCAATGATATGTTTCAGCTGAAGTGCCCCTTTGGGATAAAATTTACCAATCCAATTTTGACGATTTTCCACATCGTAGTATTTACCTTCACCGTCTGGCCGATTTTCTTCGAAGGGACCTTAATTTTTGATGAAATATTTGAAACAGATGTGAACGTTTTTTATTCTTTGAACTATTTATACAAGTGTCAAACCTTCATATTTTGATCCATCAGACCAGCAATATACACCGTGACCGTGAAATTTTCCATTTTGAAATTGACCTTCGAAAACTGAACCATCTGGCATAGAAAGACGACCTTGACCTTCCATTCGATCATTTTCCCAGTTTCCTTCATAAACATATCCCTACGGAAAACGCGTTAAAAATGCTCAAACAAAAAAAAACCCACATCAGCGCAAACGAATGAGAACGATCTACGGTCCGTCATGCGCGAGTTTTTATCAATACACTAAAATATGTCGCGTGTTTATACTTGTATATTTGTTAAGACTTTGCAAAAACGTTCGCATACACATTTTTAGAATATGTTTATCGATTAACCTGTTTAGATGTCCAAGTGCCATATCCACTCATTTGAATACCATTTTCGCCAGAAATATATCCTCCCGAATATTCATCCCCATTTGGGAAAACGAAATCGCCTTTTTTAGTTCCTTTTAACAAGTCGCTTGGAAAACAGCTTTTAAAATGAACCATCCACCGGCAAGATCTAGTGGTTCACTATTTACAACACTCACCAAATATTTTAGAAAACGGTGTATATAAATTATATAGTAATTATATTTGTTTTGACTCGTTTTTCAAAAGTGAACTTCAATTTTTTCCGAGATCTTTATGGTCAATACATTTATGGACCTTACTAGGACTCCATAGCGTGGCCCATGAGTCATAGCAATATACGAACTAGTTTTAGACTATAAATTATAGTTTTACGTGTTATAGTTATTATTATTCTTATTCTGATTCTGATGAACTCATTCCTTCGCTGTGATTGGTTTCAGTAGTTGACATTTCTCTAAAATGAGTCTTGTCGCTATGGGCACGATCTTGATTCTAAACAATGACGATATTTTGGGGCCTAGAATCTCGATCAAACTTGATAGGGAACAAAAGGTGCGAGGGAAAGTGGGCAATATTTTTCGATTTCTTTCAGTAAAACTACTTCTGTACAAATTCTTAAAGCATTTGACCTAGGGATAACAGTGCCGAAACTAGGGCGGTCAGAAATTGCTTAGATACCAAGGAAATTTTTTCGGAGGTTAATAAGCTCAAAAAATGATTGAATATACATGTTCTGGAATTTCGAAAAAAAAAAATTTTTGTGGTAAATTCATGATTTTTGTCGTAATTTTTTCGTAATTACGTAATATTTTTCGGCCCTAAGCACCTCTAAGGCCGCCATTTGGCTCAAAATGAAGGCCTGGGCTTGCTAAATCAGAGTCAAGTCGCAAAAAGTGCGGGAAAATGTGGGAACGTTCAGAAAAGCGATTTGAAGGTTCGTCATCATCCTAAAAATCTGAAAATTTTTCTGAGATTTTTTTCAATTTTCTCCAAGTCATTAGTTATGGTCTATATTTGTTGTTTTTAGTCTTTTCGCGTAATTATTAACCATTTTTGACCAATTTCGAGCCAAATAAATGACCGAAAATCGAAAAAATCGTTTTTTTCAAAAATTTTTTTTGGCCACTAGGTGACGTCAGATTGAAATTTATAGGGTCACAGATTCTTAGTTGGGCCAAGTTTAGTAGGTAACACAAGTTTCATCCTGATTGAATGTACCTATCCGTGCAGTGCCTTCGGCACTGCTATCCCTAATTTGACCTATGATCGAAAAAATGTAAACCGCTTGTTTTTTAGACATATTCGTCAAAACATTCAATTCAAAAGGTATTCAACCGTATATACCGGAATACGCATGTTTATCATGCAACATGTTTGCTTTCGTTTGTTGTTAGAATTTTTCGGTTGATAGAATTCGGTAGAATCGGCCACCAATTCAAACGGAACTGATCTTGAGCGAATCCGGAGATTTCCATCATCACCATCGACCATGACGGCCGAACCATGATCCTCTCGTTTTCAACACGTTTTCATCATCCCTCGGGCAACTTTGAATTGCATATAATCCAGCTGATCCGAGACTTCAACATCAAATTTTCGAATTCGATCAGCTTATTCGATAAAGAGAAAATGAAGATTTTTAGCTTTTTATTTGCAGCTGTTTTTGCAAACCCGATGAATTTTCTTCTTATGAACGAAGTTCTAAATGATGATGATAACAGTGACAACAATGATATGCTCATGCTTATGTTAATGTCACCTGGTCTATTGGGGGGCAATCCAATGCAAGCCGAACAAATGAATCCTCTCCTCCCATTGATCCTTCTCGACAATAAGGATAATGAAAATGGTAAGTTAATAATTTAGTTTTAATTGATGCTTTATTGATATACCATCTGATCATTATCATTTAAGACAACTCTATGATGCTTATGATGCTTATGATGCAAAATCCAAATGCCGATTTAAATACAATGTTGCCATTCTTGGTTCTGGACGATGGAAAACGTGACATGAAATCGCTCTTCCTGTTGACTAATGTAATGCAAAACAACTGTCATGATACGAATGATCAAATGAATATGCTCCTTCCACTTCTCCTCCTTTCCGATGATAATGACGAAGATGAAACTGCAGCTGATAGAAAGAGACGCGCTACCACTGACGATGATGACAATAGCGAAACCTTGATGACACTACTTCTTCTTCAAACTATGTCTCAAGGTAATCGTGGGCTTGATATGAATGTCATGTTGCCATTTTTGTTGATGGATGATGCTTCTGATAAGGATAATCTCTTGCTTATGGTCTTGATTAATTCAATGACTGGTGGTATGGATACTACTGCTGGGTTCGGTAACAACTTCAATCTTCTTCTTCCACTTCTTCTCATCAATGATGATAATAATACTGGTGACGAGAACACAGAAAGTGATAGTGATATGCTTTTCATTCTCTTGGCCATGCAATCTCAGGCACCAGGTAAAAACTTTTTGAAACTATTCAATTTAAAATATGAAATAAGATTTTATATTAACTGAAATATGTTAAGGTACTGCCATGACTTCAAATGCTCTTTTGCCACTTCTTTTGATGGACTCCTCGTCAAACAACGAACCACTTATTATGTTTATGGCCATGATGGGAAATCAACAATGTGGTCCAGTCATGCACATTCGAGGACAAGCCAGAGCCTAATGAACATCTCACTTTAGCCCCTATGAATTTCATTCAGTAGATCAAATAATTTTGATATTGCTAAACGTTTAAGTTTCTTTACCGTCAAGCCCTGCTTTAAAAGGTTTTTAAATCAGACCTTTGCGTACTCATTTGCTCAATAGTAAAATTTACTGCCTCTGCCTTTTCTGTGACAGGTTAAAATACCACGCACCGAAAGCTTAAATAAAAATTTGACCAAATAAAATCTCGTTTTTATTGAATTTTTTCAAGAACTGGAATAATATCTTACGCATATGGATTAACATGTTATGCTGTAGTCACTTCTTACCAGTGGAAGGTTTGTACATGGATTGTCAAAATAAAGAACTTTGTTTGCACCACCTTCAACGATTTTTCATACCCGACTTAATAAGTCGATACAAATTGGAGATCTAGCAGTAAAAAATCTTCCTAATGTTGACTGTTTAGCTGCTGGTGTAAAATCTTTTATTAATCTTAATCGTTGGTGAGGAGTTTGAATTTCTAGTCTCTGAAGACATGCAGCATCAACGGAGTCCCAGTTGATTGCAATTTGGTAAATCTGGGCGATGCCTGAAAATGACTCAAGATTAAATTGAGCTGATTTGTCAAATGAACGAGTCAAGTAACTCGACTCAAGTTCTCCAGATGAGTGAGTATTACTAAAATTTTGAGACCTAGATAATCTCAACTAGCTTTATATCCTATCATAAAAGTAATATAACTCACCATCGGGCCAAGTTACACTTCGTTGTTGAACGTCGTCTGTTTTCTGATTGAGTGAAAAAGAAACAACAGTTTTGAAATGATCCTTTGTTGGATATATTTGTGTCGAGCTATTATTAGATAGTAAGTATGATAATTTATAGAAAATATTACACTAGCGAAGACTATAATTTTTGTTTGGAAAGTGAGATGGTTATGATGACTGCTTTATTACTAATAAATTATTAGCTGTTTTACACCGAATCAAACTCATGTCGATACAAGATTTAATATGTGAAGCGGTAGTCTGACCGAAACCCAAACACAAAAGTGTTGAATGTGGCTTTGTGCTTCTCCAATAATTTCCTATTTGAGTGTTTCCTTTTGAAAACATGAATATTTTTCCACAGTACAACTTTCCAATGACTGTACTCAAGTATTTAGGACTTATTTTCTATAGCCTTACTTTCAAAGATCACGCATAGTATATTCTGTATTATTTATACAAATATATATATATATAATTTATTGCGAAATATATGATTTGTATGAAAATGAAGCCAACTGACCTGATGACAAGTTTTGGAGACGAGTCCGATTCTGAACCCAAAGCAATCAATGACCTCTCACCCCAGACCCGATTGGAACATAGCTGCCATCGAACAGTCAAACCTGGAATCAGAATAGATTATTTGTTTTTTATTCTCAAGGACAAACCTCCTTTTTGACCACAATCGGGCTCTCCAGCAGCGGCATACTCTTGTCGTGTTCCCTTAAAACTTTGTTCGGTCAACAGCCTAGAAAATTAGTTCAACCTGCATATATTGGCCGTCTCGTTGCATGCATTGGCAATATCCATATCTACATTGAACTTCTGCATAGTAGCCGTCCGAAGAACACTTTTTAAGAACTCAAATAATTTGTATGAATCAAAAGTCTGTATAAAAACACTGTTTTTCATTGAAATCCTGAACCTTGGGTACGAATATATTTGCCATGTTTTTTGGCGAGAAGTTTCTCTTGATGTAATCATTGTGCTGTGCGCAAGGACCAGAAAATCCAGTGGCAAAATATATCAAACAAGCAAAAGTTTTCATAATTGCTTTAGCCTTGAATCTTCTACGAAAGCTTACAATGCATCAATTTAGTCAATAATTGATTTTAAGCGACCTTGTGGGGATGATCATGTGGGAAATTTCAAATCTCCCTAATCCACTCCTTAAACTTGACAAGCTTTAAATGGCGATTTTTAGGAAATATGACTTAACACAGTTTTGGGAGAAATAACCCTTAACTCCCCAGTGACAGAGATTTTTCCCTTTTCATACTTCGCTTTTACTTTCATTCACTTCTCCCAAGTGGTAAAAGTTATTAAAATATGAATAATTTTCAAAAATACTAGAACTGATGATCTTGACTTCGTGAGGGAAAGTTTTAAAAGAAATCATCACATGACGCCGTAAGAACGGTTTTCATTTTAGCCCAAAAGGGAAAAATGTCCTGAAATAGGACAATTGTCACTGGGGAGTTAAGTCATTGGATTAATAGCATGAATTGACGTATGAATCAGCGTGTGGTAGGGCTGAAAATGATTGGAGTATGTTAGTTAACGGATAACTCAACCGCGTTAATTACTTTTATACTTCTAATAATCGCTCGAACTAATATTTGACCAACAACGTATTTCCGTTGGGATGTCACGTAATTCATAAGATATTGTTCACTCTATGCCAAAGCATGATGCTTTAAGCATCCTCTTGATAACTTTATGACCGATTCGTCAGACATCTTCTTTATATAAATCATATACTGGAACAGCATTTTATATCATCCGAAATCGAGAGCGATAACCAAACAGATTAAAAAATACAAATGCAAAGCATGGCTTTTATTTTTAGCAGCTACAACATGTAGCCTTCAGGCTTGCTATTCAAAGCGATCATTGATGAATTTTTGGTGAAGAAAAAGGCCAATTCATTTCGTTCAAAGGAATCGTCTTATGTGATTTAACATAGGTTTAGCATAGGATATTATCAAATCATCAAAGACTTTAGTCTAAATGCCAGGGGTATGTGGACCCTACATTTCTAGCAAGGCCCAGTATAATACTGGAATTTCCACATGATGTCACCTAATAATCCTGTCGAAAGAACCTTTCCGGGTAGAATTTCAATTTTTAAAAAATGAGCTCAAATTTTGGGGATTTCTTGTATGAGAAATCATGTAGTGAAAACCATTTCGCTCTATGGGGATTTTTACCTAGGCTGCCCCCCTGAAATTGAATGTTTTGGGTGATTTTGTAGTCTAACTGGGCCGAATAGGATTTACTTTTCAGTATGTTTTTAAATTTCGCCGTTGTGATAAACTATAATGACACTTTTTCGGTGCACATTATTTTAAAAATTCTACATTACGAATTTCTTTCATTTAATTAGGAATTAAATAGCTTAGAACATTTTGTTTCACGTGCTTTTTGGTCAAGATTTCAAAGCAAAAGTAGCATTTATTATAATTTGTATCATTACCTTCTTCCACATACATGTATTTGTTCTTAGGATAACATATATCTGGTATATATATATATTTTTCATATGTCTAAAACAATTATTCGATTAAATGGGGCGAAAATAATTTGATCTGTGACATGGAATTAAATGTAAAAATCAAATAAGTTCTTTGAAGTTTTTAATGAAGTTCTTTAATGATGGTCTTTAATGAACTAGTAGCTCTCTTTATTGATAAGATACAACTATTATGTTACTGTAAGCCACTTCAGCAATGAAAATTTAGATATAATCTTTTAAAATAAATGATATATCACATATGATATGTTACATATGATATGTCACATATCATACCTTCATCCAAGTCAGTGGATTCTACCTAGTTGGAGTCATTTCAACTTTATAAATGAACTCATGCGAAAATAGATGAGTTAGTCTACTATTTGATGTTGAACTTGGGATCAATAAGTCACCATTTGACAAGATCCAAATTGCATAAATCATGAATGATCACGATCAGAAGGACGAAAAAAAGAAAAATCGATCGAAATGGCGCCCCAAAGTGGTCAAGTCCGACGACTTTTTTCAGAAAAGAGGAGCTTCTGCTTCCTCAAAAGTTTCTCACTTCTTTTTTCTTTGAATGAAATAAGGCAGAGAATTAAGAATGAAATTATTTTATCTGGCGCTCGGTGGGGCGCATGCATCTGGTTATGGTTGTGCTATTTTAGATAATTGTCCAAAAGGTCAGTTTAATAAGTGAACTTGAATTTTTGTAATATTTTTATTGTTTAGGCACTATTTGTGCAATTGGACCAAATGACTTATATCAGCGCGGGGATTGTGTCCCTCTACCAAGGTCCGTTTAACAAAATTATATCAGTTTATACTTCCAATGAATTGGCTCTGATAAAACGGTTGAAATCCATTCTTAATATGGACTCCTTTAAACCATATATCGTGAACAATGTTCACTGAACATAATTGGAACTCAAATTGTGAAATCATGAAAGCCAAAATGTTTTACAACGTCGAGCTGAGGAAAATATGCTCTCATCGATGCCTCAAGCCGCAACCGATGCACTTTATGAGGCTCGTCAACAGCGTAGAAAACAACTTTTAAAGGAACAAATGGCCAAAAAATTATGGGAAGACAACTATGAAGGTGACTTTATTTATACTTATTTTAACCACTTTGATGCCAATTGTTATATTCAATGCTCTAGTTATAGCAAATGCATCAGGATATGGACGTAGCCAATTTCAAATTATCCGATAGTCAGATATTGGAGTATCGTTTTCGACATACGTTGTCAGATTTCTGTCCAATATCGTAATTTAGTATATAAAATACTGTATATTAACTTACATATATTGAATAAGTTATATAATATAACCATAATCTAGGTATCTGATACTATGTATGAGAATGATAACTTGGTTAGACTAAAAAAGGCTTAGATAATATCTAAGACAGTCAAAATTTACCTTGAGCATAGACTTAATCATCATTTTAGATGAAGCCGTTTCAAAACGAGTCGCTTCTGCCATAGACAGCTTGAATCAAATGCAAATGAGGAATTATATCGACCAAATCACCCCAGTTGAAACACCTAAACGAGGTAAATGCATTAAGATATATGTGTATGCTAAGGTTAAGGTGAATAATGCCGAGATAATGCCCTAAAAATGGACAAATAAAAATTATTAAAACTGCATTAAAATGGCCAAAAACCTTATCTAGATCAGTCAGATTAAAAACTTAATCTCTCAGGTTAGAAACCCGATTTTTCTGACATCTAAACCATTTGAACTTTACAACATGCGGCCACAATAATCATATGTCATTTTAAGCAAGATAAGTAAGCCATCTCAAAAATATTTGATTTAGATTCTGTATTCGATGAATTTGATAACATGGAAAAAACTATAGAAGATTCAATGCGCAAGATACAAGAAAGTATGAAGAACGAAGAAAAAGAAATCGAACTGGAATCTGCTGCAAATCCCGGAAATAGCAATTTCAAGTCCTACAGGAATTCTTTGAAATATGCTGAAACAATATTGAATTTATGAAATTTTCATAATGAATATCCTCGTTTACAAAGTGAAAAAACAGGAATTTTTTTCCAAGCATTAAAAAGTATGTCTAGTTCAAAGGTCAATGATCAACCAGCTGTTGTTGACATGAAGACAAACGACAATGGACAAGGAAAGGTTTGGAAATAAAACGAAAAATAGTTAATCCACTACCTACCAATTTATTATTTTTCTATGCAATTTATGGACCAAATTATGGTGTCTATAAGGGCTTATTTACAGTGATTGACAGATAAAAGACTAAGATCTTGTTCGTATGAGTATTCATGCCAAACCTTTTCAAGTAAAAAGTATGGAAGAGCAAATTGGTAATAATGGAGAAATCTTATCCGTCAATACATTAGGTAATTTAATGCAGTGCAAATTCTAAAATGTTAACTTCTCAAATACTTTTTTAGTTGCTTGATTTAGAAACTTTCACAATATTTTTTATATAATCTGACTCATATTATATGAGTTATATAAGTACATAGGTATAAATAATATATCTATGTAATATATGATTTTAAAGGTTGAATGCAGACGTTATTTTGAGACGTCATTGTTCCCATTTCTAATTTGAATACACGAGGGGGTTAAATTGCCCAGGAGAATTTATAAATCTCATTTAATTATCAAACAAGATTATTTCGAATAGGTAATGCATGTGGTGACCCAGCTTGTCACAAATACTGTAATTTAGTTTGATGTCATAGGCATGTCACTTAATATTATCGAATCATCGATGACATTTTTAACAGTCAAGTTTCAAGCTGGTTCTGTAGAACCAAACAACCCTTTATCTTCCCTCATGTATCGGAAAATACTGAAAGTAACTTCTAGCCCTAATGAAGACGTCTCGAATCGAGACTTAAGCCTTGAACTTCCATTTTTAAGGTCCCGAGATTATGCCTAGTCCAGCAAAACGAGTTGCAGCTGAACCGATGAATTTGGATGATCGTGATTTGCTAGCCATTAGCGAAGAGAAGAAGGCAATGGTTCTTACTTTTGGAGCTGGTGGATTACTTTGTGCAGGAAACTTTCTTTTATTTTATACATTAACCATATATAATCTTTATTCCATGGATGACGACAAAACTAAGTCTAAAAAGTTTTGGTTATTTCGGGTATCACTTTATATGCTACAAAGAAGCGCAAGACACCACCACTTGATTTTCCCGCAGGCGATTACGAACAATTATGCCGACAGCATTTTGCCGCAAAAGAGTCCCAAGAAATATCTCCAACAGAATGGAATGATTCTAAGGATACTTTCCAAGGTTGGTTCAAAATCTGAGCATGAAAAAAGGTTTATTTTGACGGGAGATTGATTAATATTTTAAGTTCCAAACGATGAGTTAAGTGTTGAACAAGCTCGTGCCCTTCTCCATGCTTCAACTGACGAGGACTCACTTGTTAATGCTTGGAAAAATGCTAATTCATCGCCAAGGTAGAAAAAGAGTGTCATGTGACTCATGTCCTCCGTACTTTACAGTTCTGATACGCCAGTACAAAACTTGACTAGCACTGTGCTAAAAAATAAATTAAGCGATGAATCCACCAATGGTGGTGGCGAACATCCTGGTAAAGATCGAGATCCTGGCTTTTTGGAAAGATTCTAAATTTTTTTCGTAACTAATGATTGAGTATGTTTAATTTCGTTGCATCAGTCTATCGTTCCCAAGAAAAATATGAATCAAATATAGCCATATGAAATCAATCGATTCAAGTTTAAAAACAATGAGATTTATTACAATGCATCAAATGTTACTCTATGCGATGAATCCTGGTTGATGGCACAATCTCCTCTCCCGGGACAACTTGCTGACTTTTGGACAATGATTTGGGAATCCCAACGCACTGGTTAGTTTACTTTATATTCTATCATCATATAAAAAGTTAACTTAAAGCCTTGATTCTTCTCTCACCACTACAAGAGGATGGCATGTCACAGTCAGCCCGATTTTGGCCAAATGAAGGCGCAGAGCTTCATGGTGGTATCGAAGTTAATCTTGTAACTGAACATGTTTGGTGTCGAGAATTCCTTGTCCGATCTCTTTATCTTCGTCATATTGAAACTGGCGAAACCAGAACTGTTACTCTTCTTCATTACCTCGGCTGGCCACTCAATTCAACACCACCAAGCGCAAAACGATTATTAGAATTCAGGTGAATTGCTAAATTTTACTTTTAAAAATTATTTATTGTGTTTAGACGTAAAGCAAGAAGAGCAGGAAGTCCAGTAGTCATTTGCCCAGATGGAGCATCACGGTCCGGAACTTACACCCTCATTGATGCCGTTATATGCGGTTATGGGCATGTTTTCATATGAATTTCCGAAGTCGACGGTATAATTTATACCGAAATGACGCTATTTTCTTGACGATAGTCTATTAAGATAGCGATGACTATTATATACTCAGTGCAAACACTTTGAAAGAAACGGCAAAGAACCAAAGCCATCGAATTTATTGATGTCACTTCGTGGTCAACGGATGAAAGCTATCAAAAATATGAACCAGCTTAATTTTGTCACCGAAGGAATGTCGTTAGAGCATACTTTATAATATATAAATTATATTATTCATAGAAACCCGGTTTCGGGGGATTATTAGCAATCGTCAAAACGTCACAGGGCATTAATCCCTTTCCCTGACAGTTTCTGTATGTACATAAATAAGCCTCTTAGTTATGCAGCATAACTTATGAAGCATAATGTATACTGAGAAATCTGTTGACGTAATCTCTATGGAGCATATTACATGGTCTTTCATGAGAAACATGTATAAATAATGCTGAAGGACTTACTGGATAAGTAGACCAAAGTCCGTCAATCGATTCGGATTGAAAAGTCTACTTCAGAAGATCAGAGTTTGAATGACTTTTCATCCATATTTATTCGAGCTTGTTGATTCGATAATTAAAAATTCAGTTCTGAGTTTAGAACCGATTTTCTCATATAGAGTCAAGTATAGAGGTTTTCATTCAAGAACACAAGAACAGCTTTAGTGCATTTTATAACGATATTGAAAGCACTGTCTGAAGCAGCAGAAAATTCGTTGGCTCCGTAAACTTCAAAGCGAGCCGTAGCGAGGCGTACTACGAGTAGGTTCAACCTTCTCAGATCCATTCTTGCGTCATCAAAACCATTTTGCATTCATTTTTATATTGTAAAGCGAAAACCGACCATGACGTCATTGGTGTGACGTCAACTGGCCTATATCGCCGATATTGGGCTCAATCAATCATAGATCATTTATTCTCTTGCGCTGGTATGAGCCCGATAAGACGAAATTAAAATCAAACAACTTCCGCTTGCAGCGATATTGGACTTAGGATTCACAGATTTTTGACTCGTTAGTTTTTTAGATATGGTGAACCTATTTTAGTATTATTTTTAATGATGGGTCATATTCCGTGAATTCTAAAAATGTCCGCCAACCTATTAAATGTCTAGTGGCCATTTAAAAAAAATAACTATCAGTTCTTGTTTTTCATTGTGGAAACATTTTTTTGGTTTATTTCAAAAGAAACGCCCAAAAATTTCAGTTTTTTAAATGATTTCCGAAGGGAAATTCTCTTAGGGAATAATGAAATTCTTAATCGAACGCTTACACGCGATCTCTTTTTTTACCTACCGGTTCACCTCCAAGAACCAACCTACGCAAAACCGCCGAAAATTCCTGATCAGCAACTTTTTGTTCGGATTTCGTATCTTGATCAAGGTCGCATTCAAGCGTCAAAAACCAGACTGTACCCTTTGAGAATTCGCTTTAATTCTCATCGAAATCTATTTTAACTCCTGAAAACTTTTATCTATAACCCACCCTACTATTGGATTCGGTTTTATCTGAACCCATCTAATTAACTGTACAGTGTCTCTTTGATGTAAAAATAGCTTCACACATGATTTATATACAATGCAATTCACGATTTTTCATAATAAACTTCATCATCATAAAATTTGACTTAGACGAATGTATATTTACAGGATATGAACTTGAGAAACTACATAATTACAACAGTTTCGTCTTCCGCGTCAATTTCCGTACTGCTTGAAGCAATACTGTTAGTAACGGATTTAGCTTCGTCGCGAGATTTTACAATAAGGATATTGCTTGTACTTCTGGCGCTTGTTATTGGTGAACTGGAGCTAGTTGAAGGACTCATAAGTGGTTTGTTACGTGATTGATTGCGCTGGTGAGTCGCCAAGTGGACAGATAGAGTTCGAGCTTGACAAAAACCTTTGCCACAGATTTCACATTTGAAGGGCTTTTCATCAGCGTGAATATATCTTAAATAAATTAATAAGAATATGAAATTTTCATAGTATTTGTATGACACTTGGTCCATGCTGAAGTAACATAATATCGATAGTTTTAGTGAGTAATTACGGTGTTGGTATCAGTATTTCTGGTAGCATTATCAGTCTGTTCGATTATTAAACTGTGTTTGGTCAGGTTGGGGTGATCATCGGATGGGATCTCCCTGTCAATCATATTTAATTTAATGATCCAGCTGCAGAAATCAAAATCAATAGGCAAATAGAACATTTTTCTTTGTAACATATTATGATAGTGGTAATTTATATATTTAAATCTTATTTTCTGATTATATGAAAAAAACAGTTTTACATTGAATCAACGATCGGAAGCGAATCAGAAGTGATTATTGAAGTGTTTCCAATTCTATTTGAGTATTTGAGAGTCAATTTTGAGAAATCACAGAAGCGCTTTTCAAGGCCATGCTCTCAAACTTAAAAAATCTACCCATGGGAAAATTATATAAATCGAATCGACAGGCCTTCCGAGAGACATCAGGATAGATTCTTTACTCAAACTTCAACTTTCAAATTGGGCATCAGAAAACTATGTAAAAACTATTGTTGGCCGCTTTCCCCGTTTAAGCTTGCTCGTCTATTTTCTGTTTCCGGTCACTTGCTTCATTAGATTTGTGTTGTCCTACAGTATATGGGTACGATAACTTGACCTTAAACGCTGACCTTCGCAACTGATATTTCTGTTAAATTCACAAACATTGATCATGTGACAATGGCATTTAATTCAGGTAAGGGTATTCCCACCACTTGAAAAAAGACTTCCGTTTCTAAATATGCGAAATGGGATTTTGGAAATTTGAAACGGAAGGAAAAATGATCAAAAAGATTTTTGATTTTCGGCTTCCGAAATCAAACTATTTAAATTTTGAAGTGGCCTGGTTTAGATCTATAATTTCATTTAAATTTTTATTATCGCATAAAATGGCCACACTTTGTCTGAATGTAGACCCCCTATTTACCATTAAGATTTGTCAGTTTTTCCAATCGAATGAAAATACCGACTTGCCCAAAGTTGAAAAGATAAATAATATCATATCATATTATTTCATATATATCATATATTTATACAAATGATTTTGTTGGATTATGACTACTGTCCGTAGCATTTATGATATCATAAAAATCAGCTGATTCAATCAACATTACGTGTTAGATTATTTTTATAATTTATTTAGACAATCATAAATTACTAGTTGACATAATATATACATCTTTAAATACTATTCCACGAAAGTAAATTGGGTGGTAGCACTCAAGGTCAGTTTTAACCACATGAAACCGTTTCTATTCAAAATTCAATTTTTGTGGCTGAATCAAAAACTGTTATACAACTCTAGAACAAAATCAGTATATATTGGCACTTTGAAGTCTAAAACGGCATTTTACATATGTAACGTTACGTCTTAGGAGTAATTATTTCATATCAAATCCAACTACCGTTTGAACGAAGATATTTAAACCCAAGTTCGAAACAGTAGCTTGTTTTGTTATGTGTTCATTTATCAATAAATTATGTTGGTATCTAACATTTCATAAACGCATGTCATCTTCTGTTCTTATCGGTTTCGATAAGATGATACCTTTTGGCAGATTTGGTGGCATTTTGGCAAAAGTTTGGCGTTAAACCACACGCTTAGAAAGTTTTAAATCTTATATAAACATAAATACTATCCAGTCAAATAAATCATATGGACCGTTCTGGATTTCTTATTATTATTGTATATGGGAAAGCATGATGATTAAATGTTTACAGTAGGACCATGAATGACTACAGTAGGAGTGTTTATTTCCCAAGGAGCCAGATTGTGGATCCTGATTCAGACACTATTTACTTTTGAGAAATATCAAAGCGGCTTTTTACATTATTTCTCGGTTTCCGGCTGTTCTGATTTGAGGTTCAATGTCAATTAAATGACTTAAAGTCTGACAAAACATCATTTTGATTGAAAGAAATAACAGGAATAAATTTATATATTAATACCATATATAGTTAGATATCATAAGAAGTAAACGTTAAATAAAAGTGTATTAAATTATATCTATTTAATATATGTTTTCTACGAAATTTCAAATACTACGTTCAAGTACTTGTATGGCCCCATTGGGACCGGTTCGTCTCAAATACAATGAAAAATCAACGAGATTCTGTTTCCAGTTAGACAACTCAGGTGTTCCAAAAAAGTTATTAAAACACAAACGACTCAACATTCAGATAAAAATGGATACTAAAAATTGCTGAAAACTGTACAGTAAATTCGTAATGTTTCCTTAATATAACATTATTTGTAATTATCTCCTTTTCCAGTAGACCTAGCGGCTCAGATATAAGATGATCCGGGATGATTATTGAGTTGTAAAGAGGATATAAGGAACTTCATCAAAGTATTGCCGGTCAGTTAATTTAAGCTACGGTAAAATAGCCGATTTGTAGGTATATGAATATATGAATTTTTAAACGTTATGGTATGAAAATTTTATGAAAAACTTACTTATGATCTCGAAGATGATCTTGACGACGGAATGCTTTCTGACAAATATCACATTTGTACGGCCTTTCATCTGTATGCGTTCGCTCGTGAATCATCAAGTTGTACGATTTCGTAAAGTTTCGAAAGCAAAATCTGAAACAAATCGTTAAAATGTGTGTAGCAAATATAACAAAGGATTTAATAAATGCATATTTCCCATGAACCATCAGTGATGGTTTATCACTTAAACAGGGTGAGTCCTTAGAATTTGAAGGCCAAATCAGAACCTTTTATCACAATACAAATTTTACTAAAACTCCATAGACTATGGACCATAGTACTAAATATGAGATAAAGCCCTGTAGCAAGATACTACAAGAGCTACGTTAGTACGCGATCTAGATTGATAGCAACCATTTGTCAGCTTAAACGAATTTAGGATCGGCTCTGCATGAAAAAATGACTGTGATTCATATGCTGAAAATGATCATGCTGACCATGCTGAAAATGACCAACGTTAGCCTATCTATTAAATAAGGAGGTTGATAACGAAGTTTGGCAACAACTGGCAATGTTAAATGGCGTATAAAGAATTTGCCTCTAGAATCATATAAGAGGTTTCGAAACTTATTCAAATCCTATCCCATTCTAAATCCTTTTCTATGTTTGGATCGAAATAAAATCATAAGAATATTCACCTGCAAATGTATTCTTTCTTTGGACGAGTTTTTTTCTTAATCTTGTCCTTAGTTGCAGACTCTGCCAATTTGTGAAAATTGAATTTTGGTTCTTGTTTTTGATACACAGATGCTACAGTATTGAGTGAATTGAGCATTTCATTGCGCAGACCAGAAATCGGACTCAAATTTGGCTTGATAGGGCTTATCGGGCTTATAGTTGGGCTTGAAGTCGTAGATCCAATTGAATTCGAAACTGTATTTAAACCATTTATTGGTCTCATCGAACTTGACGGAAGAGTACAAGCTGTGGTCGTTGTTGCTGTGGAAGCAAGCGATTTCGATTCCATTTCTTTCCAGCTATTCAAAAGTTCCAACTGGCTACGGAAGTAAATGGCGTTCAATATCGAAGCTGAAATTAAAACTCAGTCTTTATATCGCGAGAAATTATCTTGACAAATAGTGATCCATGAGTGGTATGGCGCAAATTTTGCTGGAAACCTTAACTTTTAGGCCCGTCAATAGAAAAACCACGACACATTTTCCTAATTTTTCCTTCGTCGTGGTTTTTCTATTGGCGTGTCTTAGGACTTAGGATGCTTTATAGCTGTCTATACATCCCTGACGTAATGGTTAAATGCAAAAATGGTGAATGCGTTATTCAACATGCGGATATATTTAAGTTCAAAGATTTAAACTAACTCTTTTAAATAACCAAAATCCGAATAACCGGTAAAATAAATATTACTGAGCCCTTTTATATGTACCTTGTATTGGGTCCATTTGATTTTTAAATCTCTTAATTGCTATTTTGAATTCCAATTGGAGCTTTTTTGAAGTGCGACACAAGCTGAACTGAATTATGGAGGAGACGATTTCTCTAGCGCCGCCGAGAGAGAGACCAAATGGCTCCAAATTATGAGGGGCACACATTTAAATAAACACCATAATCACCTGTGGTACTATCACGCTTCTGATCAAACTTGAAGCATATACGAACAAAAATTATTTGACCGTGAAAACTGAAATGGTTAACTCACCTTAATTACTGTGTCGTTTTTAGTAAGTGTTTTAAAGGTAAGCATCAGTAATCCGAGTACTTTTCATTTTTAATATTACTTAAATTTCTAGTAAGCTATATAATATAGCTATATTATATTATAAATATACCATAACGCACATGTACTTCAACTTATGAGTTGATGCCATCAACTTGATGGTCCATAACATACATGTGCCTTATTAAAATTTGGCACTGAGCACGATTCAATACATACGGTTTGTGACATACAGTATAACTACTTAAAAAGCCTCAGATTTATTTAACAGGATTTTCAGAAAAGTCTGAACATTCATTCTTTTGATGGTTAGAAAGCACAAACAATATTATAATGACTTACACTTTAGTATGAACGAAAGCATCCTTTTATGTAATGGAGTTTTTATTATTTACTGTTAGTATATCCTGTTGGCGATTATTGTTATAAAATCATTCATATTTGCATATTCTAACGTATGATTATAGAACCATATGATATTCTCCTACCAGAATAAGCAGAATCAAGGAGGAAATCATATTAAACTGCCGATGTACCTGTGCGGTAATGAAGTGTCTGATAGTATCCATCCCAGTTGAGACTGAATTATTGAGTCCACAAATTGTATTATACAGACATTACTTTATTAAGTCCACAGAAATTTAAAAATCAAATATCAGTCTTCTGGTTTTTATTTTAGGTAGCCTGACCATGTGGAACGCAAATTGTCAACCTGTTTACAATTCATGCCAGTGGGTTCGTTTTCCCAGCCTTTCTAGGAAGGCATTTCTGAGAGAATGTCCGGTTAGAACGACTCATTTCAAGCTGCAAAACTAACTGCATATTATATATAAATTGTATGCAACTTAATCTTATTTGATAAACTTGTTTTTGAATTTATTTATCCAAGGTGTGTAAGTATACAAACGAATCGTAATTAATAAATGAAGATCAAATGCATCGGAGATGTATGATGATGATGCTTCAGATCAAAGGATATTCTTGAATCATTTTCGCTGTTTGATCTCATTCGAGTGCAGGCCACGTGACTGTAAAATACACGAATTCACAGTTTTGTTCATACATATTGAAATAAGATGATGCATTGAGAACTACCTATACTCAGCAAATTAAAAACATTGGGTGAACATGATCTATTGTATTTTTTTAAAACTTAAAGCAAACGCATTAATTCATCATTCAGATTTTGAAAATAACCTTGTGGCCTCTTATCCTTCGCAGTAAGATTTCGTAAACTTCACCGGTGGCCATCTGGAGGCAATTTAGAGGGGCTTAAAGTCTTGTCAGCGAGTAAGTCACACGGAATTAAGAATTCAGAATTCAGCATTTTGGATTTCCAAGGACACGATGTCTCAGTTCTGTGATTCTGATTTACCACGTACATATTTGATATCAAATGCATTTGCCATGTTTTTAATTAGTGAACTTGAATATCTGAATTTCCAGAATGTCATTGAGACTATGGGCGACTTTGGAGCAGGTGTGTCTTTTGGTGATTTCACTTGAGATTTTATAATACCACTATGTTTGATTGTTTGCATTTAATATTTTAACCATTATGAAGGAAGCTACCAATCAGTTTACTTCCTATTGAACTCTTTGGAAATTCTCCAATCTGTCGAATCCATTCCCATCCAGTATTAAGAAACACCTGCAATTCTAGAAAATGTGATTGCAGTGTCAAATCATGAATCAAAAGTTTTTGGGGTGTTTAATCTTGACCTTGGGGGACTAATCTTGTCACTTTCTAAATCTCGGATAATTAAATGTCAACTGCAGACTTTTATACAAATACTAGCTCCATAATTTCCCAGTGATGGTGAAGGTTACAACTTAAAAGACCCATACTAGATGACAAATGAATTTTTGGATATAAAATTTAGGATAAGGAACTGTAAAAAGACATTGAAAAATTCAAAAGCTATGAATCATGACTCAAGGCTTAATTGACACTTAATTCACTGTAACTTAACTAAAACTGCCGGACTCAAGATGATTTTTGTCACATTTCAAGAAACTTCAAAAAGTTGATAACATGTGTTACAGTTACACTTGCATATTTCACAGGCTGTATTGGATCCGGATTTTGAGATTGAACCTTGCACTGGTTGAGAGGATCGGGAAGCCAGTTTAGAAATTTCAAGGCCGCATAAAACCAAGCATCTGTTGCATGTTGAATTCTTCTTCTGATTTACAAAAGTTTAAACACCTGCAGAGATTGTTTGAAGATTAGGGAGAACACGGACAGGGACACTTTCAAATGCCACAAACAACAATCCACGTAAATAGAAATTTTAGGCACTATTTACCAAGTTTATAACATGGTATGATCATCCACCACACTAGTCTAAACATAAGTCGGTTTCTAACTGAAGTTGAAATGAACAATATTATTTCTTTGAAAAATATTGCTATCAATGATCGAGACAAATTTTACACTAAGAAACACACCATTTTGAAAACCCATTTAGATATCAAAATATGCAGAATCAAATTCAATGCACCAATAACATCTAATCTAGATTACCGTCATTTGCCACTATCTTAGCTGAGTCCAAGTAGTTTTTTTGCTTATTTCAGTTACAAGCATAAGAGTATCCTTAAGATTTCATAGTCTTAAACTTTCTACTTGCGTTTGCTCCCCTTTCAAAGTTGACATTTATGTTAGAACAGATGTTGATCACAAATCTACAGTGTATTTCGCTTAACTCTAACCACTGCCTCCCACCATAGAGAAGACACTTCCAAATGTCATGACAAGTCACTTTCTAAATTATTACATCTGGGTACCCTAAAACTGAAACAGGTGGCTTTAAATTCCCTTGATTTCAAAGCTTCATATGATTTCAAATTTAAACGCCTGCATTTTAGATTCAATTTTAGATTCAATGGCAGAATCTTTGGGCAAAAGTTATCGTTCAGATATATGCAGAACACTTAGAATCTTGTACATAGATGCTTGAGCCTTTGATTATTTTCAAATAAAAATGGATCCGGATCTGAGTCTGGTTATTTGTGACCTTGAAATGCGGAAGATCAGATCCCGCCTGAAATCTCATATTGAAACAGGTGCACACATTGACAGCTGTTCGGAGGGACCCCGGAGTGAATTTTATCGCATGATATTACTTCCGATCGGCTGACTACCATTATTAATCTCTAAGCCAGGCTGTTTAATGATATTCTATTTCTAAAGATGCAAAAGAGTTCAGTTATTTAATATTTTGATCGCCGGAATATATTAAATTGGTATCAGAGGATATCCATCGATAATTTATCACCAAAATAGGAATAGATTCATGCGCAATTTACTGACTGTACCATATGTTATAGTATAATGCCGCATGGCGTTATCAAGAAAAAAATGACAATTTCAATTCCGTCCCGCTGCATAAACCAGTCGATCAGTGTCAATCAGTTACTTCCAGATCAGAACTACTGTGCCACCTTATCAGACAAACTTTACCGTCTGTTTCCGTCTCAAGCCGTCTATTTACCGTCTTTTCCTGTTCTACATTTCAACCACCAGTCATTGTTATTATTTTTAGTATTTAATTAAGCTAAAATGAAAAAAATTTCATTACAGAAAATGTATGTTTTCAGAAAAAAATATTTATACCATGTAAGGCAAAACAAAACCTATATTTGAATTATTTTAAATAAGGTTAACACCGTTAATCGTCTTCAAAAGTAATGCTGCGCTTAGCAGCCTCCGTTTTCATGAATCTTCTATGCTGCTTCCACCGGTTCGATTCAGCTCTAAAATAAATTTTAGCTTGCCAAAAATTGTCAGTTTTCAAAAAATAAACCTTTCTTGTCGTTCCTTTTCTTCCATTTCCTTTACATATTCTGACGCGTTTTCTTTTTTCCAGAGTTCACGTGCTAGGAAAATGTCACGCTTCTTATCGAGTAATTCTTCCCTGAATAAATTTTGAATAGTTTTTCTTCCCACAAACATGAATTTTGACCAGACATTCAAATCTGTACTGATGCAAGAAAATATCTGGATGATGTCTGTTTCAGAAGTGTTACAGATATTTGTCTACACGGATTTAAAAATTATTTTCTCGACCCGAACAGATTCTGTTCAGACTTAGATCTGATACAGACAAGAATCTGTACGACTGAGCACATCGAATCTGGACCAGATTTTGATCCTTACGCCAATGTCTGCTCTTTATTATTCTTTCACCCAATTAAAACTCAGTACAAGTATTATTTATTACAGAGATCGTGTGAACAACAGTCATAGCACCAGCTCCATTTAGATTCGCGGAAATTTGTGTAAGTTTGACACCATTTTCTACTTTGTTTGGCTTGTGTGTTGCATGAACGTGATTCTTTGCAACCACTTTCTAATTGAATTATAGTATTTCCTCTTCTTCGAACTTCAGTGAAACAGATTTGATCGTGCGAACACCTGACAGTTTCAACACACTCTTTAACTGTACATTTGTAGCAAGTCAGATTGTTGCCCTTCGTTATAAAAGGGATTTTTTGTTGTCTAGAAAAACTCAAAGTTTTCACGGTAGTTGACAAAGTTTCGGTGGTCGAGAAAGAGGCAACGGTAAGTGTGCTCATTGATGTTGGTTTCAATATTATTTCGTATTTGCGTTTTTTGACTCTCTTATTCCTTTTCGAAATTTGAGATTTATGTAATCTGCGCGAGAAGAGTTTAGAAATCTGTAAATTAGGTACATCAGGCACTTCGAAGAAACACGAGGGTTGGTTTGAACCGATTTCACAAAAACACAAGCTAAGATCACTATCCCAACAATCACGTGACTCAATACAAGCTTCATCTCGGTGCATCAAAAATTCCCCAGTAGTGATATCGTACGTCCCAGAAAGGTGATGTCTTTGCATTCCATTACATATTGAATTTGAAATACGTGTTGCAGTAACATAACTATTGTCTATCACGTTTATTTGTGAATGCTCGTATTCCAGTTCTCCTGACTCATAAAAATGATTTGAAGTTTCATAAAAAACTGTATCACTATCGTCATCAATCAATTCAAAATCCTCAAAGTTCAAATTTCGTTTGTGTCGAATCTCAAGACTCGCATTCACAGTAACAAGCAGACATTGAGTTTGCTTGAGCTTCTCTGCTATATCAAAACGCAATTTTTCGTCGATGATGTAGTCTGATGTGACATATACTTTACATCCACTATGCTCCAAGGGTATACGTTCCAACAACATGAGTAAGCTTTGAACCCTGTTTGAAATTGGCTGATACAGAATGATTGATTCGTCTTCGACTGGTGAGATAGATTCAAGCCAATAAGTAGATCCGATGAAACCAAAAACAGGTTTGTCGAGACTGATAAGTTCTATATTTTGCCAATTTGCAACAGTTTTGAAATACCACAAATTGTTTTGAGGACAGTCAATCTTGTTTTGCTTGAAACTGAATGCTACAAGATCTTCATTGGCATCTTGGATAATCCAATAGAAATCTGTCTGAGTCAATCTAAGGACCAGACGAGCGGATGAAACACTTAAAAGCTCATAAACATATTCTTTTGTTTCTTGAAACTGATATTGTCGATTATGTATATTTAAACGGTACTTTTGGCTACAATGTTGATAACAGTGTAATTCATCAGATCCATCAAGACAGTGTTTGTGTCCATCGCACACGTGTGATCGTAAAATACATTGATTCATACTGAAGCATTTAACTGCTTTTCTGTCGCAAACGTCACAATTAAGTTCATCTGCATGATCTAGGCAGTCAGTTATTCCGTTGCACCGGCGGGATAAATAAGTTCTAGCAATATCCCTTGAATCACACCATGGTAAATTATCAGTTGAACAATTATACATATTGCAAATCTTCTCCAAATCGAAAATTGAAGCTTGTGACCGTTGGGATTGAACCGGACTTCCGGTATTGATATTAATAATTGTTGGATGGCGTACTTTTGGTGATTTGGCAAAAGAAAAACCATCGTAATGCATAACTGAATGTGGATCAAAAATACCCTGATAGTTTAAAAAATCTGGATTGATAGTCTTGAAATTTGGTAGACAAGATGAAACGCCATCCATTCCACATCGTTTATCAATATTTTCTTTTTTCACCTTGATAAATTCATCTCGACCTGGACGCTGATGTTCATGAACGAATCCGATAGCATGAAGAATCTCATGAGTGGCCTTTCCCTTAGTTTTACATCCCCTGCCCAGTGATACAATTTGTTTTCCTCCAACTTTGCCGACATAGCTCCAACACCCTCCAAGGTCAACGAATGATAAAAAGTCTTCTTCTTTAGTTCGGAGTCGAAATCTCAAACAGGTAAATGATTCCAATTCGTAAAATGCGGATATCAGTGACGCTTTATACTTTGGAACATCATCGATGATAGGGTCTATTTCATAAGGAATAGTCACTTGATCTTCAAGTGCATCCCATAAACTAACTAAGGGTTCAGTAGAACCCGTTGTAAAATCTTCAAATGATTTAAATAAAAAAAAATCCACACCATAACTATAATTTAGTTGTAAATAAACTATACCAGAAAGCCGAAGGTAGATTTTTGCAACTTAAATATAAATCAATTTCCTGCTAGTAAATTTTTGTTTCTGTAGAAAATAGTTTGTCTCTTGGTTAAAATCATATCATCAAACAATGACGAACAATTTTGAAAAATAAAAAAATATTTCAACATTGATATTTCGCAAATGAGCAATTTTTATGAATAATTTAAGATTATTGAATCCTGCTGTGATATCCTGCTTAGATAAATTATCATAACGACTTACCAATGTGAGTTTGACTCCCACTGTGAACGTAGATTTTTCTTGATAAGAATTAATTTTTCCTCTTCGCCATATTCGTCGTTTTTCAATGTGAACTTCACGTACCATCTTATATGAAACTCAAACCATTTGTAAATTCGATACGGCCAAATGAATATTTGAACCATGAAAAGGTCGGTCCAGACTGGTTTCTGGTAACCTCCACGAATATCTACTTTCTCCTCGATAATTGACATTATAATCCTCTGAAAAGACTCATTATCAATGGAAAATTTACTAAATTTTCAATAAAAACCATTTTGGACATACTAACCTTTTCTTCTTGTTTGTTTGTTTGTTTAATTTATTACATCTAAAATGAACAAAAGTAAATCAATTGTTCATAATGATGATTAACAGAAAAAAACAAATTAAGCTTGCAATAAATAACAGTTATTAAAAACTTCTTCTAATTTGATCGTCAATTCTATACATTCCATTTCTTCCACTTGGATTCATTTTCTTGCATAAATGGGGATAACATCTCTTCGCTTCTTTCTCCGCCATACTTATCCAACAACCGGCATCCCGCCGGTGATGGCGCCATTGAGTACACCTCTGCCCACCCCCGTGGTGACTTTTATGTCACCACCCTTTCCTCTTGATAAGTAACTCTTATTACTACATCAGTGCAATATTATATAAATAAACCTCAAGTGCATTCAAAAAGCAAAATTATGATTTACAGCGAGACTCATCATATCTAAAATAATGCAGGAAACAAACTATAAATTGCAAGAAATAATTTTTAAATTTCACTTATTGGACTTCATAAAAATATAAAATAAAAATTATAAAATTTATAAAAATTATAAAAATTATAAAAAATTGGGGCGTAGGAGTCCTTTTCCCATTTGTTCTAGACGCTTTTGTCTCTCCGGTAGGTTAATTTTAACTCTACCCCACTCTGATTGGTCCGTTTCTCGATTCTGCTCCGCTATGGTCTATATGAAAGACTAAGCCCCTGACGAGTTTCGAACCCAGGCCCCATGGTCTTTTCTTCAACTATGGTATCCTTGCCATCTGCGCTACGCCCACATTATAACACCTTGCACATTTCGCCCTTTGACCTCTCCTAATTTTTCGAATATTGCAATAAAAACCTTTTCTGATCCTCTGAGATTTATTACAGCCATATCATCAGTCAAACAGAATACGAGTCCATTTCCAATGCATTACCTCCTGCCTTGACTGCAATAAACTTCCGTTTGACTCCCATCATATTGCACACATTGAAATGTGTATAGTCGAACCCATTTTGCTTCAACTTTACCAGATATTCATGATTAGGTAGTGGCAACCATGCATTTTTTGGTACTGCCTCCGGCTGTTCTAGTAACTTTCTTGCAAAATCTCGTCTCATACCATGTCCCCAGCTGTGATCAGCACCCGCAAATTGCAAGTTTTCTCGACTCAAGAACGCCACCACTATTTTAGTCTCCTCCTCTTCAAATTCAAACCGATAAATCAGAAAAACTGACGACCCGTCTGGTTGCAATAATTCACTCATTCTAAACATCATACAATTTAATCAAACCGTTTCCCTATTTCCAAATTTATTAAAGTTAGCACAAATTGCAATAAATTAATTTATCTACAGCTGTATACAGTTTTCATGACTTTTTATCCATAAATGGTACGATTGCAAGATTTTAATGGCCATAGCTTTTGTCTTCTATCCGGCGCATAAAGCGGAATTCTTTCACTTCCTTGAAAAGCCCATGGACTTTCTATAATCAATTTGCTGAACTCTGATTCGACCATTTCTCGTCCAATGTATCTGAGTTTCTTACGCCCTCTAATATTGCAAATACCGGCATCACCTTTCCATCGACGTAGATCTGCTCCAATCGATGAGTCGGACATTATAAAAATCCCTGTACATTGCATGTGAATCATGTGTTCTCGCACAAAAACAGGTTTATCGTCCTGTTCATCATTGAACATCGTTCGAATTCTGCCATTTTCTTCAAATCTTGCAACGTAGTTCCAATCATTGTAATTGAATTGGCCTATTTAATAAATTAAAACGTCTGTTCCTTTTATGACCATAAACTCACCTAGGGCGAACTGAAATTGCACGATTAATTTGTTCAAATCTAGCATTGAACACGGTGACTGTTGGGCCAGGTGCATCGACATACCCAGTCTCAGACTGTCAAGCAGGTAAAATTCCAAGATTCTTGCAAAATTCGACTTTTTTGACATCCATTCTGGCTCACTCATGAGAAATATGTTAGAAATAATTCCCAAAGCTTCCGTTCTTGCATCTATGAATTATATTATTGCAATATTCCCTTTAACGACCCTTTTTACCTTCACAGAATGACGTGTCCCTTCTTTCATAGCACGCCTCGAGTCTTTCAAACATCGTATTTGCCCAACAGTTTTGACATCCTAGTCGACATTCACCCGCTTGCAAGTTAGCTGTAATGCAATCAGCTTCAATGTTAATCTGGCCCTCAGTGTGTTCCTCAACCAGGACCAAAATTTGCAATAACCTTTTAATTTCTAGGAATAAATTTAACATCTAAGCAGACCCGTTCAATTTTTACCTTTCAATTGATTTATCCATAAATTCATCGAAACTGCCAATCTCGGTTCATTTATATAAACCAAGCAGTCCCCACTCATTGTTTCTGCAACAGCTCCTGGAAGAACCGCTGCAAATTCAAAACAGACCTTCTCCATAGTAAGCTTTTTTGCTTTGATCTTAGCCATTTCCGTGACTCTTAGACTTGCAAAATCGTCAAACTTCGTTCCTCTGAGAGACTTTCCATGCTTAAAATTCTTTTGCTTTTTGCACTAGTCAATATATTATCTCACCATTATTGCAATTTTAGTATCAAAATCGTTTGAAATTGAAATCGGAAACCCTTCCACCGCTTCTAATTTTTCCAACATTGATAACGAGCTCGTGTCCGTTTCAACTCTTGCAATACCATCCGAAGTTGGATAGTTCGAACTCCAACTTTCTTGCAGCGGCGACCTCCACCCATTCTGACTCATATCCATTTTAACCATCGATCGTCCTAGATACCCGAAGACTAAGTTAGACTTGTCACTGATTCTAGTAGAGTTGAGGATCTGTCCTAATATACAATTTATTCCCAGCTGTTTAAGTAACTTAATGTTACCTTTGTTACCACTCTTATTGCATTCATCCTCAATTGAGCTCCAGCTACAAAGTACCCTTATTTTGTTCGATTCCAGATTCGTAGATTGCAATAACGGTGGGTTAAACTTTTCCAGATCCGGAACCTCATTCTCAAGCATTTCCCACGACTGTTGGCTAGACCCATTACTTTCGTGTTGAGAATTGCCGCTTTCTGATACCTCGTTTGAGAACACTCCGGACTCTTTGGATTCATTTCCATTTCTGAATGATAAATCCATCTCGATCTTTCCCGACTCCTCAACCCGTGCATTACTTTCTATTGCAACTAGCGCGACCTCCATATTGATTTAAACTGTCTGAATATATTTTCCAGTTATATTAAGTTGACTATCGATTTCCTATTGATTTTGAGATCGAATAGATTCACATTGCATAAATTTTCTCCAAATGGATGGCCGCTTCCAAAATTTCGACCTTACGTGGACATGGAACGAACTGTATTGCAATAGAACTAATTTCAACACTCCCAGCTTCAATATCAAGACATGCATCTGTCAGTATTTCTAAATCCAGAATTGCATCCGCCATCTCCGCTGTGAGTGTATCCTTAAATTTTGCACTTCCATCAAATCCAATCACTACTTGCAATATTCGTCCACAGTATGCTGTGCATTTATGCGTTTCCAATGGGTTTCTTGCAATAAATATTTTCCCCATAATGCATTTCAACATCTTCCTCATCGACATATCGGCCGGCGACCACTTTCTCGGGACCTTCAAACCGCTGTGAAAGTACATTTCCGGTTCTTTGGCAAAAACCAATCTCATATTGCAATCTAAATTTTAGTTTTAATAACATTTTGTATTTTTATTTTAATTTTATTTTAATTCCCTATGTTAGACTTATTTCATCACGAACTTATGAACTCCTCACTGGCTATCCTTTGCATCCTACATGTTATAGTAAGTTAATCCCTTAATTTAATCCCTATCCCGGTCTTCCTCCTCTCCACTGAAGAATTCTCTCTTGCGCTTTTGTCCCCTCAAACCCTTCTTTCCGCTTCCTTCCAATCCATTCTCTTTTTCAACCATATTGCAATTTACATGTTTCTCAAGTAAATTTGTACAAACCCGAAGTTTACCCGTAGGTGTATACACATTTCTTCTTTTCAGTGCAGCCCCGAACGGTGGAGGAGTCAATACCGATTCACCACCCATCAATTCAGATTGCAATTGCATCATCGTGAACTTTGGAATTTGGAATCTGGTTTCAGTACCAAAGACATGTTCAATCGGCAATCCATACTTGCAGAAGTTCAATGGCAGGTATAAATTCGAGTACATAGTTTGGGTCGTTTGAACTCGGAAGTTAAACTAAATTAAACACCGTTATTAACTGTAATCGTACTCCAATTGCAATATTTACCATGAACAACTCGATCGATTCACTTCTTGCATTCAAACGCACTTTTCTTGCAGGTCGATCTACCGGCATCGTATAAGCGAATGCGGTCGTTCTGTTCATTTTGTACATTGCATAGGGCTCGAAATCACTTGCAATTTTAGCGTAGCTATCCAAGACTTTGAAAATGTCTTCACACGGTCTTACATGAGTGATACCTTAATAAAAAAGTATTTCCGTATTTGAATTTCTAGACCTTTAGATAATACCTTTTCGAATCTTTCTGATACACATCAGAAAATCATTCTCAATACATTGCAATATAAATGATTTAACTCGCTTGGTTTTGATGACTTCTCCCGGTATACAATAACAGCCCAAAACCAACATTCGGAACCCAATTCTCATTTGTTCCTTATGACCGGTCTCAAATAACTCCCAGTCATCTTTTGACCGCCCCAAAAGATATGCAAACTCGACCAGAGCTTCTCTTGCATCATACGGAAGTTTCATAACTTGTGCCGCCCCATGTGAGATGAATTTTCTCGGTGGCATCTTTCTTGGAAAATCTTGCATTAATGGACCATCGAAGAATGCCAGCCATTTTTGTTTGCAAGCTAGATATTGCATTGTGGAATCCTCCACCTTCGCTCTGTATGTAGCTAACATACCCATTCTCATTTCTTCCGTCTGTTCGTCCTGTTTGAAACCGATATTGACCAAATCATCAATTTCAAAATAAACTGATACCGCAAAATCGTCGAATATCGCCTCATCATTGTGAGCATGAACAATTTGGTCCACGAACACCTCCGCAATATTATCGGCTGCCGTGATAACTTTAGCTTTTTGGGTTTCTGCAATATAACCCTTTTGCAATAACTAAATTTAGATTTCTATAAGTCCAATTATATGTTGCAGAATTTCCCTGTATAAAGATTTAACACTTCATTGTCCACATCCTTCAATTCTTCAGCACCCACCTATAATTTCAGTGTGAGAAATCATTTTGCAACGTTTAATTTAAAGCTACCGAGTCGCGTTTAAAATTACCGGTTTTATTGCAATATCTTCATTGTTAATCATGATCAGGCCGATGGCCCTTTCCATACGTCGTTCACTTTTGGAGATCAACTCTTTCAACTCGACCCCCCCCATATCGTGTTCATCTTGCAATATCTTGGCTTTCCATCCATTACAGACTTCTTCAAATCTGTTCTGGCATTCTCTACTGCTCGTTTCTATCTCGACTCCCTCGGTTTCAAACGATGACACGTTTTGGAAGACTTCATCTTCCGTGAAGCTAAGTTCACCATCCGCTAATGACGATGAGGACCTGTCTAATACACTGGTACATGGTTGTACATTTCGTTCTCTTTCCATTTCTCAACTAACTCTTGCATTAAATTTAAATTATCTTATTTCTCTCGTAAATTACAGTTCAGATTCAATAATAGATTCACAGCACAGATAAATCACGAAAATTTATTTCTCTAATTTTAGGCTCAAAATATTTTCTCGACTGAGTTCCGAGAATTAAGTAACTATCCTATTGGGTCAACCGAAAATCGCGTAGGTGGCTTGATTGACCTAACCGTTCATTGCAATTTGTTCCGCTTTCGAATTTGTTTTTGACTCTTGCAAAAATTACTCATGTGATTAATTCTACCTCTATATTTCACCGGGTCAGTTCAGTCTATACTCCGAATTCTATCTATAAATAAATCAACATTATAATCTTGCATATTTCAGTAATTTATTGCATTTTAAATTTATTAATTGCACATATATGGTTTGGTTTGGTTTGATATAAGTTACGTTGATTCCATTTTTGAGTTGACTTGATTTAATATTGCATTATAACTTTTGATTTTTAATATTGCATTGACATTTTAATATTGCAGCACCCATTTTAACATTTTAATCTTGCATTGATAATCATCCCCCAATTTTCCCTTTCTAGCAGTTTCTATGATTCACTTTCATCTTCATGATTCATTCCTGTGAATATCTTGGTCCAAAATTCAGCCCCTTCCCAATCAGTCATATGAATGCCCCCTATGTCATACAAATCTTTTCTGAGCGGTTCTTCAGTATCAAATTGCAAGTGATTCCTTTTGAGAATATTTTCTTCCACTTTCAGCATTGCTTTTTCCGTTAACCTTGAATTATAACCGGACAATCTCCTAACCTTCAGATTTGGCACCAACTTCACCGAGGCTACTGGCAGCATTTTCTTAGTTACTCTATCTAACAGGTTGAACATTTCATCTATATCTTGCAAGTTAGAACCACCTTCGGTTGCAAATGGCACATAATTCGCCTTCAAAGTATTATTCAGTCCGATTACCAGTAAAACTTCTCCATCAAATTCATTCATGCATTCCGAATAACAGTGTCGACAAAATCTAACTGTTGCAAATTCATCCCGTCCCTTTTGAAATCTGTCACGCACTTGAATCTTGTTAAGATCCCATTCTTTTAGTATTAGTCCAGATTGCAATAAACTCGTTAACTCCAAAACTTCCAGGCCTCCAAAACTACATATCGACATATCAGTCAGCTTGCGTCTAATCCTTCCGAAACATCTGATACTGGAATCCCCAATAATCACCTTCTTAAATCCTTTAAAGCATGGACGAACCCATTCATGTGTTCTATCAGTATTTACTCCTGCATCGTACATCCGTCTGTAAAAATGCCAGCTGCTGCCTTTACCTAGCCTAATAAATGCATTCGTGACCCCCAGTTATAAGAATCTCTGCATAAATTGCAAGTTCTAACCAGAATTTTCTATTTATTAGAGTTTGCAATATTATCAATGAAATTAATTTCTCTATTACGGAAACTTATTAGACTAGCTTTGAACTTCTCGAAGTCAAATCTGCTGGTTGAAGACTTTTCTTTCTGAACCATTTCCGTTCCGACTTCTTTTCCATCTATATCTTGCAAAACTATATTCTGTCCTTCAATTTTCAGAATTTCGCCTTCTTTCTCTACAGCCTCTTCTAGGTCCGAAACTTGCAATTCATCATTTTCCGTCATTTCCGATTCCATCATGGCTTCATCAAGATTGACTTCTTCAGTTTCTTCCACTGCTGATTCCTCGTTATCTAATATCTTCCCCGCAAAATCACCTTCTTCTGAGCACATGCTTTTGGTTAAATGCAACGACGTGGATGTTGCCTCACTCGCGCCATCGAGTTCATTTTCATCTTTTATTATTGCAGTATCATTTAGTCCTTCTTCGAACTCATCCAGTTGTTTCAATTCAAATCCCCAAAACGGGTCCACATCCTTCGGCTTCATTTTATGTGATTCATCTTTTTTTGCTGCTTCATTATGAGCATAAACCTTCTCGTAAGCCTTCATTATTGCCTTCCTATAGTTATCTCTCCATGTCTTCGACTCCCAATTTATGCCTTGATCTTCGGACATTTCAATTTCAAAAGATTCATCATCCTCTGAAAACGGTTCCTCCTCTATAACCATCCCTTCCGTGTATTGCAATATATTCGATTCCACTCTTTCTTGACTATGTACTGACGACCTTGGACTGCGTACTGGACTGACACTCTCTGCTTCTTCCATCTCTTCAAAATATTCTTCAAATTCATCATGCATTTTCACTTCATCCGTTCTGATTTTATTGAACATATAAAATTCCAATTTTCCATTCCAACTGTCTTGCAAGAAGTTTCTTTTCGCTCTTTGCGACCATCTTCGAGTTGCTCTCAAATTGATGTCGCCTCTCAGTCGTCTCGGCCATTCATAAGCTTTCTCTAGCCCATTTGGTTTCGCATAATGATGAGCCACGCCCAACACTGGCTCCGTATATACATCCAGGAATTTTACTATTGCATTTGGTTTAAAGAAATCGTGAAACGAAAACAGCACCACTTTATGTTTTGGCTGTTCTCTCGTCGTTTTTATGAGCTCTCCCGTGGCAGCATATCTTCATAGTGATTCACACGACCTTTCACGAGATGATCTATCCTACGAGATGATCTATCCTACAATATTAACATCCTATTTCTAACTATTGCAATTATTGATTTTCAAATCGATGAAACACTTTCCTAGAACATTCGTGTCTGTTTATCGGACATCCAGTATCATCACATTGTGAGCAAAATTCAATCTCTCCACGAAACATTCTTTTCGAAGCCTCATAATGTGGACAAAGCTCCGGTCTCTCGTTTCTTGCATAATTATTACCAATTCCTTTTTGCATATCATATTTATTAGCTTCACTGGGCCAGTAACTGTAGTGCTTTGCAACTCCTGCTGAGATGTCTACGTATTTAAACGCTGCTTCTGCCATTTCTTCAGCATAAACACTGCATATTCCATTGTTCGACCAGACTAACTGTATAAAAGTTCCAAATTTTTTCTTAATATTGCAATAATCCCCATAATCCGTTTTATAATTCAACTTTGAATCTATTATTTTAGAACCAGTCCTTGAAAAAATATGTTTCCAATGATTTGACGAAAAATCGGAATTTGACTACATCGACCTCTTTCACATTCAGTGCCCAGTTTTCAGCCGTATCTTTTGATGCACCTGGATTTAATATTGCATGTCCAAGTCCATAAACCTTTCCAGCTAATCTACCTTGCAATTTATAACCACCAGTCGTAACAAAAATACATGGACCAGGACTCATTCTGTCGGAGATATGATTTCCTCTGACCCCGAATAAATCCGGAGTTTTGAAGGCTCCCTTATCATCCCATATTGCATTATTCATCGCATCTTTCACCGCGTCAAGGACCAACATGACATAAGCATAATCTTGACCACCCACAAATATTATGTGTGAAAATGTTACCATACATTTTTTGCATTCCACCATATGTTTTATTCTATCTCTTGCAATAATTTTGTTTTCGTCTTCCGAGTTATCACTTTCCACGAATTTGAGCATTATTCTCCTGCATTCTGGTACCGCCATCAACTGAAACGGATCACTCTGATAAGATTCCTCATCCACTTTGTGACCCGAATTCTTTTTTCCTGCAAGTTTGGTATGAACAGCTAGCACTCTTCCTGGTTCTACAGTCGCATCAGAAATAAACGTGATATCATCATCACTTCCCAAAGTGAATTTTTTGAACATTCGTGGCATTTTTCTTATGAAATTGGTCAGAGACAACTTTTTCAATGCCACATTTAATGCAATCTATTTACGTTTTCCATTATAACTGTCACTAAATTACTATTGCAATAATCATTCTCAACATCTGCTGTGAAATAAAATAAAACGTTTTCCTTTGAATTAATCGGGTATTCAACTGTAGCCCACATCATTCTATCTTTGTTCCAGTCTAGTCCTTTTTGCAATGGCGTCATGAATAATTCTGAGTACACACTTGGCTGAAGTACTCCCGCATCAGTTCCTAACACTGAACTTGCAATTTTATCTGCTAACCCCATTTGTTCATGCGTAAATTTTGTCAATTTCCCTGCAAATTCTTTCATCGCTCCGCTCCCTTTAATAAATGCATATCGTTCAAATCTTGTCGAGGTTAGTTTTCCAAGCTGAACCAAGACGTTCTTCCGGTTCACTTCCGTCTCATTTCTTCCCCAGCTTTCTCTTGCATTCATAATTATAGGGCAACCTTTACTACCATCTCCAAATGGGATTGCATGATTATCCAATAAACCTGGTAGAAATCTCATAATGCATTCATCAATCTTGTAGCCATTTCCGGCTGTTGGAACACCAAGAAAGGCCGTTTCGTAGTTTTCCACCGATTCAATTATTGCATCAAGAGTCTTTCCAAACAATTCTCTAAAATTGACCATTTTACGCATTTTCTCCAAATTTATACAGACTTATTTTGATTAATAATGGAATTTTGATAAAAACTCTTTCCGATTTGATCAACCTTTTCAACATGATTCGTACCCAGATAAAGAAGTACTCCTCAGCCATGCACCTTCTCTTTCCAGCCTTCGTTAATTCATTAAACTCTCTTGCAAAATCACTCGTCATCGGTCCTCCAAAAACTTTACTGCATAATAACTGCTCAAAATGACCCCTCTCATCCATTATAAATCTTGCTTCTGTACAAAAGTGTCGCATAAAGTGATCATAAAGCTGATCTTCTGTCATTCGCTCCCATTCCTCAGGATACCATTCAGCCAATAAACGAATATTCATCACTAATTTTTTCCTGTTACTCCATACAAATTGCAAATCTAGTCTAACTTCCTCCACAAATTTGTTCTTAAGTTCGATAAATTCTCTTGGCTTATTGCAATCTAATTTTAGCAGAAAATCTCTTTAGTATAATTCAATATGTTTAGTTTCAATATCGAATGATATATTTTATAATTTATAAAGTGACCTCTATTCATAAATTTGAACAATTTCGAATTTGAATTTTTCCTGAGTATAAACAGGCCTGGCTCCGAGACAGTTGGTTCTTCCGAAAACTGAAAAATTTTCATGAATTTCAATATTGCAATATGAATGGGCTCGAATATCTCTTTCCCCATTAGATTATCTTGCAATTATATTTCTCTGTAATTTTAATTTTATTTGATTCTGCCCATTCACGTTTCAAATTACCTCGTAAAATTTATCCTAATCCGTAATTGCAATAAGTTTCACTACGAATTCGTCTGATGACTCATGTCCTCCGACATTCGACTCATTTCTATTACATCCCGCCTACGATTGTGATTATGACTCATGCCTCTTTCAATAATATTTTAATCATGCATTATGTTTTATACCCTATTTTTTAACGGTTAACCATTTTTTATTTGTCGATTCATGACTAGCCATTTTTATTTATCTTTATTCTTGCAATAGTATTTCCCATTTATTTTACCTCAAGTGTTTTGACGAGCTCAAAAAATATCTTTTTGTACTTCCATGTACCGTCATTGAATATATCAGGGTCTGCTTTCTTCATTCTTGCAATAATCCATTCCTCGAGTACCACTTTTACCTTTAACCCATCTTCTCCTCTCGTTACAAAGTACTTTCCATCATATTTCACTTCACCATCCTTGTCAACACACCAATATCCAAATTTATTTGGTTTCCATTTCCATAATGCAGCTTTCGAATAATTGTTAAATCCGTCAATGGTAACTCCGGCTGGTCCGTGAGCTTTGATGAGTTCTTTTCTCCATTTCGGCTGTTCAATTGTTCCATAAATTTCGTAATAAAGCATAAGATCAGCTAGCTCTCTAGCGTCAAATGGTGGTTTAGAATCACCCGCTTTGTATCAGTATTAAACTATATTCATCATGCCATAATGTTTCACATTTAGTATCAGTATTATATTATATCATGCAATAAATTTGTCCGTTTTTTATACTTTTCCTAATGCAAATTTCAAGTTGTCATATTTACGGTTTTCTATCTTGAACGGTGGCAATTCCCTTTTCAGAGCCTCAATTTTTTCTTCATCATTCATGAGTTCATAGTCTTTAATGATCATTTCTATTGGACTTTTCCATTCCGTCTCTGGTACATGCGATGCCCAAGTTTCATTACTGTTTATACTGCTTGCAATTGAATCATCTTTCCATCCCTCAGCTTTTTTCATTAACAAGTCCAACTCCTTTCTAACTATCTGCAATGTTTTCCCGTCATATTTCCCTTTGTTATTTGCATCCACCATCTGTTCCCAAGTCATTTCCATACCTTCAAACACTTCTTGCAATCCATCTAATGAGTCCTCGTCAATTCCGTTTTCTATGGCCTCAACCCCAAAATTCCTTTTTTTAAACATTTGCATTTTTTCGGCCATTACCACATGTCCCTCTTCCAACACCTTAACTTTGACCTCTACCGGTCCGATAATCAGACTCGGAATGTCCTCATTTTCAAGCCTATTCTTGGAATTTTTCAGCAGATGACCACGTCCAATAGGGTTGGTCCCTTCTGGCAACATATCATCCTCCACTTGCAAGTTAAAAATTTCCACGGTTTTCTCCACATTCATAATGTTGATTTCATCCATTTTTCGGGTTTCGTCAAACTTTTCGTGTTTGAAAAACTAAATTTTGAAATTTCATTTTTGAAATTTTAATGCATATTCTAGAGATTTTCACTTTCTTTTAAATTGCAATATTTATGTATTTTGTCCCCAGGGAAACGTTCTGATTGGTTGATCGTTAATTTCGATGTAATGCAATATCCCGAAATTTCCAACACCCCGTATTACCCGAAAATGACAAGTCATCTTTTGCATTATTCTTCCATCTCATATTCAAAGCTCATATCATCAATTATATGTTGAAGATCCCAATTGTCATCGAAAGTAGGATCTTTGTCCGTAGAAAATTCATCCGTTAACTGTTCTTGCAATTCTTCCACCGTAATACTTTCTTCATATGCATAAATATCCAGCAATTTTTCGAATGAATCAATCTCACTGTTGTAAAGAATCTTATTAGCTTTGCATAAACTACAATCTTTCATTTCTCTATGCCAGCATGCCCTTAGATAATAAACATGTACCGCTCGATAGAAATCCACAGTTCCCACCAAAACTCTTATAAAGACAGGTATTTCATTAAACCAATGCCCCACTGAGACTGGAAATGCATGTTTCACTTTTTTTGACATAAATCTCTTATCATCGTCATTCAGAACTATCATCGGATGATAATTACAGTTTAGTGGCTCATCTTCATATCTTGCAAATCTATCTCTAAGTTCCAGTACTTTATCCCCGGTGATAAACCTAAGGTGATGATTCACCTTATCGAATAAGTATTTAATATTTCTATTTATTGCAATTTTATTGAGCTGAAATAATGCCGCCTTAGCATGTTGCAGTCTGACCGGAGGCCATTTAACTTGCCTGAGCATATCCGTTTGTCTCCATGAGTTTTCGTTCTCCCATTTTATATCATAGACCAGTCTAATAAGGTCGTTAACTTCCTTTTGGGCTTTTTGATACTGGTATTTGTACCATACTCTTTGAACCCCCATTCCATATAGATAAACCCCTGTGCTTTTTGAAAAAGCCACCTTTATTATCTGTCTACACGTGCCCATCTTTAGTAAATCCAAGATATCATGTTTAAGGTTCTTTATTCTTCCCATCAGATGCGCAAATTGTTTTTTGAAATTTAATTCATCGTTGACCCTTAGTCCTAGAAAATTAATGACCCTCTTTACCTCGATCTCGCCCTGTGAAGTTTTTATGAATTTTCCAAATTCTGCCCTCCTTTTTTTATTGCAATGTATCATTATTTCCGATTTTGATGGATTAATGCAGAACCCTACAGATGTTACGTATTCATTCACTTTTTTCAATCCTTCCTCCATTAATTTTATTGCATCCTCTGTTTTAACATCTGACGATATCATTACACTGTCATCGGCAAAACCTTGCAAGTTTCTACCACGAGTGTCATATCGTGACTCAATCGGTAAAGATACATATTTAAAAATGAAATTTTGCACTAAATTAAAATGCAATGGCGAGTCCCCTCCTCCTTGTCTGACTCCGAAGTCTGGTACATTTATGGTTTCAGACTCTATTCCATCTGATATAACTTTAGCCGTGATCGGACTGAGGAGTGCTCTAAAATACATCATTGATTCTTCACTTATAAAAGATCCCAGAATTTCAGTTAAAAGATCCTTTTTGACACAAAAAAACGCTGATGAGAAATCGATAAACATTGCAATAGTAATACATTTGGCCGGCTTAGATGCAATTTTATAAATATAAGATGCGACTGCTTCACTGGTTGACCTTCTGGCCCTGAACCCGTATTGGTCATCATCCAATAATCCCATGAACTCACAATATGCAAGAACACAACTTGCAGTCACCTTTCCTAGCAGCTGCTGAAAGAAATTACCTACCGATATAAATCTCCTATTTTTAATCAACTTCGCATCCCCTTTTTTAAGTATCGATTTCAATTTCCCTCCCAAAAATTTCTTTGGATAATTGCCCCCTTTTACCCAGTATAGAATCATTTTATCTATAATTTCCACATACTTGGCTGGTAACATTGCAATTCCATCGCGATACAAACTACTATCCATCCCTCTAGTGGTCGGCTTCAATGAATTAAAGCACTGCTGTAGGTTTTTTATTGCAATTTCACTGTAGCCCCATGACGGAAGCCATTCATCAAAGCTGAACTTGAATGCTCTCGATATTTTTGGACATAATTGCAATATATCTAATGTTACCTCAGAATCCAATATATGTTTTGTAATTCCAGAATATACTCTATTATATTCTTCAGCTAACTGATCAGCTGTAAAGATTTCTTTCGTCATCTGAACCGATCTCAATTTTGGTCTTAGCGCTTTTGCAATAGTAAAAATATCGTCATCATTTACGTTTATTTTCCTTAATATTGCATTCTTTTTATGTTTTGTGAAATAGCTATCCCTTAATTTACATAACTTCTTATAAGCTCTTTCCAATTTTATTTTTTCTTGCAAGTCAGATGTTTTTTCCATGTCATTCACTAGGCTCATAATAACAATATTCAAATTCGTTATATGAGCTGGCAGCGGTGTAGGATTATTATAAATTGCAATCTTTCGTTCGGTTTCTGGTTGTAGCATACTAAAAAATTCTTCGAAAAAGTCAAATGCCAATTTGCAATATTCATTATCCTCAAATTCCAACAATTTTCTATTAGAGAACTTATACCCTTCCTCCACCTCATAATCGTCAAACAATTTCTTTTCCGCTATTTCCAGTTTCCTATTAAGATCGTCATATAACCCATTTGCTAATTTAAATACTGTTCCCTGATCCAGTTTTGGTCTTGATTTTATAATAGTGGTCCCTAGTATTCCATTTATGGTCATGTTCGTGTCCATTTTAAAGATCATATGCCCGTCATTTCCAATCAATTCACGTCCTTTTTGCAATATTAGTTTTGGTTCAATTACCCCCTTGGTAAATGCATAATCAATTTTTGTCCCTTGATCCGACCCCAACTTTCTTATAAATGTATGACCGGTCTTCAATCTATTAAACATAATAAAAGCTCTGTCAAATAACCTTCCAACTTTATGATCCTCTGGAATTTTAGTTGCATCTATGTTGATATTCGCATCCCCAAAAATCACCGCTGGAACTTTCTTGCAATATTTAGTCATATTTTCAAGTCTCGTTGCAAACTCTTCCTTTGTAAAATCTTCCTCGTATATCACACTTTTTGCATGTGGTCGATAAAAGCCCCCTATCATTATGTTCCTATGTTTATGTTTCCATCTGATCAGAACGAACGGTGCCTCATCGTAAATTATTTCTATATCACCTTCTAAGTCAATTTTAACTAGTATGAACACAAAACACTGTTCCGATCTTGTTACTTTGTGTGTGAAAATTTTATACCCTAAAGGTATTAATGTCAGATTATTTATCAACTCCCATTTTGACCTGACCTCTGATATTACTATAAAACTACAACTTGCATAATCATTCAACTCAGTCAATCTTTTAAGTTTATTTTGTATAGGGGGGTTAATATTGCAATAACATAAAGAAAGGGGAATAGTTTTGGGGTTCTTGAAATCCGTTTTCTCTGCATTTCGTATCTCCGTTCGTATTATTTCACCATCAGCTTCAACCTTTACTATTGCATTCTTTGGAACCACCGGATTTGATAACAAATTGGTCCCGAACTGAAAATTAATTTTCTCATTATTAAATACTGGCTGATATAATTCCATGATGACATCATCCTCATCTCTGAGTGCCTCTTTATTAAGATTTAACCCTAATGGCATTTCTCTAAGAACATCCCCATCATAAACAATGTCCCCTTCGAGTGTTACCTTTACTTTTCTTTCCTCTTGCAATTCCGTTTCTTTAACATATATATGTTCGTCATTCTCTCTCAATTTTCTGGTTTTGACTTTCGGAGTACTGCATAAACGTGGATCGGGGAGTGGTATTCGATCTGAATGATTCTTAAGAGTGGGTACTCTGCCTTCTTCTAGATGCTCATTTAAACTTCCCAAATTAAATACCCCATCTAAGTACATCACACCACTGTTACCTGATAGATCATGACTTTCCGGGCCGTTATTGCAATATTTATCATTGGAATTGTAACTCAAATCTTGCATAACAGTATTTTCATTTAGGCATCGAGGTGGATTTTCTGATCCCTTAAATTTATTATCAATTCTTGCAATATCCGGGTTATTTCTATAATATTCATCCATTATAGGATCCAGGTTTTCCCTTAGCCATTTATTATACTTATCATAGTCATATGACTCATCTAAAATATTCCTACCTCTCGGTTTCTCAATGTTTGATTTGTTTGGCGATTCTTTTATTCTTTTAGAACCTTCTCCTCCTGGGCTTCTTGAGCTGCTGTTATTACTCCTTGAAGTGACTTTATTGGTGATTTTAGGATCTCGTTTCTCATTATTACGACATTCATGTATTTTCCGGATTTGTTTAACCAGATCTTTGTCAGTCGCTGACTTTTTAAATTGCAATTTGGCTTTTAAACCCATCTTTCCACGAATAATCGGCAGATAATGCAGGACTGTATTATAAAGTTCCAGAGTCGGAAGCGGACACAATTCTTTCCCAATGTCATCTCTTGCAATAAATTTACTGGCCCAATTTGCATCATTTAGTCCCCCTTCCAGTACTTCTATATCACGATTGAGTGAGGCCAATTCCAATATCACATTATGATTCAGTTTATCATTACTTCGTTTTTGATTAATATGCATGAGCGCTTTTAATATTTTCTTGATTGCAGTAGGATACATTATTACTAATGAAAACCAGCTCCTCTGCATATCTTTCATCGCGATTTTTTGGTGCAAAATCTGTGGATTGCTGGATTTCTTCGGATCCTTGCCTCTTTTATCCCATTTGTGCTTAGGCATAGTGCATAGAATTTGTCCATTAATTGAAATATATGGTTTTGATGCAATTTCTTTAAAATCTTCCACTTTGAACTCCATCTGTCTTATTTCAGCATCCGATATATTGAGGTATTTTTCATGCAAGAACAAGCTGCCAGTTTTCAATTTCGCTTGCAAATCTTTCAAGTTCTGTCTGGCCCTTGGAATAACCCTTGTCAAATCTAATTTCTTCTCATCCTTTTTAATATTGCAAATTGAGTTATCAGTGACTGTATCCTCTGGCAGCGACCGATCGAAGATATTAGTTGTAGCCAGACTATGGTCACTTAGTGCCCTTCTAATCTCAATCACCTGTGCAACTGGTTCAGTCATTTTTTCCTTAAAATCACCTTCCTTTCGCACTTTCATTTTCGGTTCTAAATCCTCCTTTTCGATTTCTTTCAGTTCTGCCTCGGTATAAGCTTGATTGAACTTATCCAACTGGGTGTTTCTCTTGATGCCTCTCTCTTTTTCCTGTTCTTCAGTTAACCCACTGTCTGATTGTCTGTAAAACGAACCTTTATCCTGTTTGTAATTTGGATTATAATCATTATCATTGATTAGCTTGATAACCTCTTTACAAACTGTTCCTTGCAATATTTGACTACCCTTGTCCACTGCTGGGAATTCACCAAATCTGTCTTCTACCATTTTATATCTTGCATTTATGGCCTTTTCAGCATTGTCAAAATCTTGCATTTTAGTGATAGCTACCAGATCATCCTCGTTATCATAAATTGGCACCAAATTTAATTCAAGTCTGGTCGCATCTATTGCATGTTTGACACTCTGTTCAACTAGTCTGGTTGTTTCCATTTGGTGTCTCAATTCGTTTCGTGTGCTTGCTGCATACTGTGCGAGATAAGCCGTCTCCTGTGAATTCTTTTTGTATTGTTTGTCATTACGACTTTTCAATGCAAAAAGAGATTTCATAACATCTGGTGGAACATTTGCTCCAGCATGAAACAACTGTTGGGCGAATTGCCATTCGGCCATATTGAAATTATCTTGCAAGTTGATTATTTGAATCGGCTGTTTCAGCTTTTCAAGTCCATATTTCCATTCAAACAGAGCCCTATTGTCCATTGTCCCAAAAAGAGTCTCATCAGTTTCAAACGCCAATTGAAATTTAGGATGAAGTTTATAGTCTTTCGGGTGTGCTCTCAGAAATTTGTTGTCCATAGTAACTCTTCGAAAGTCATCAGCACTGTATTCACGATTAAGTCCCTCCATTCTTCTTGCATTCTTGGATAAATTCAATTTCTTTGCATTAGTAACTTCATTCGCAGCTTTGGCTTCCAACTTCGCTTTCTCAAAGTCAAAGTTTCTGAAGAATTTCACACAGTTGTTCAAACTATTGACCAGTAGAATGTGCTTTTTCGATTTCGATTCCATCCAAACCTGCCTCGGTTTACCTCGAGACTTTAGTTTAGCGGACTTTACGTGCATTGAATGAAATTTATTTGGATAGTAAATATCCACGAAATGAGTTGAGACATCCAGTGGCGCCTCATCCGTCAAAATGCATCTATCTCTTATGTCATGTCTAAGTCTACTCAGTGCATTTCTAATATCCCCACATGTGACACTCTTGCAATCCTCAATTACTTCCAATGTTAAAACCTTCAGATTTCTAAACCATTCAATATCATAAAATGATGCAATTAATTTGTCAATCTGTCCGTTCTCAAACGTAAACATTTGATTGAATGGTAATAAATATCTTGCAAGACTTCCCATTAAGCTAAACTCTTCACTTTCCGCCCCAATTAAATAACCACAGATTAATGCGGATTGTAAATTCTTGCAATGTATGTAATTTACTACATGAGATCTGCCCCAGTGGTCTTCTCTGTTCGTCACGTGAATATAGTCCCTACCCATTTTTATATCCTCACGGAATTGTTGTAATTTACCCATTATAGGCAGAAATGGTGTGCCTGGTACCATTTTGATGGTGGCAAAAAATTTCCATAACTCCGTGTCGTGCTCATCCAAATTTTCCCCCAAAAATAATTTCTTAATCTCCCTAGTTAATTCCGTCCCTTCCGTAATTTTAATCGAATGCACCGGTCCGTTCACTTCAAATCCCTCTGGTAAAGTGGTGTCCGAGCTCTTCGCTTTTTCCCAAATTTTGTTCCAAGGAAAATTTGGTACATCATATTGCCTGACATTATGATTGTCTTTTTGTTTCGGTGGTTTCCACGATTTTTGCTTAACACCGGCATTACTCACTATATAAGCATTCATAAGTTTACCTTTTTTCCAGGCATTTGAACACTCGTGTCTGTCCAGTAGTATTGCAAATTTGATAATTTTATCGTAAGATTCTCTCGAATGGTCTAACTGCACGTTGTCTCCGTTGTATTGCAATAGTAAATTTTTCCACTCCTTTTCAAATTTGGTGAAGTACCATTGCAGACTAGTTAACACCGGTTTTTTAAATTCCATGACGTCACGGATAGTACTTTCGCTAACTTGGTTTTTTCCCTTGACTTGCAAATTGCCACCACGAATTTCTTGCATGTTGTAATCGCATATAAAACACCAATTTCAATCTGAAGTAAATTATGTCAACTATTGCATTAATTGGTGTTGATTAACCTCCCATCCGGGAAGTAACCTTTAACTTGCAATAATAATATAAACATTGTACTTTTTACGTAAAAAGAATATCTCTAAACGTTAAAATACATTGGAAAGCATTACAACACAATGTATTCGTATATATTGTAAATATACTCAAATATATTGTAAGTAATTAAATCAATTAATAAGTAATAATAAATTGTAAAATATGTAACATAAT
>SCLD01149567.1:0-22199 GCA_004367895.1 Oikopleura longicauda
AAAATCGGAAAAAACTTTCTAGATTACAGCCTAACATCGATCTAACCTTATTTGTTATTGTTAGACGTTAAATCTTCTTCCAAGTGAAGCAGCTAATAATTTCTAGGTACGGTATAGTAAAATAACATTCCACAAGGGGGTGTTGTTGACAATGGGAGCGTGGGCGGCGTCGACCAATCAGAAGGCGCCGTTCGGGCTCCACTTCACCACCCAGTCATTATTTGCTGTTTTACTCATAAACAAACCAGAGAAACTGTCAAAATTCATATTCTTCGTTATTATTAACGCAGCTGTTCATATAGTGTTAGAGAAACTGACGTATCAATGGTCTTAGTGGGTAAATTCCTTGTAATCTACAGGAATTCTCTTGAAGTTTTTTGTGATCTTGTCGGTTTTACGCAAGGTCTAAGGGGATTCTGGCAAAAATAGGCCGTTTTCCAACTTGGATATATCCATATATATCCCTCAATATTACTATACGATTATAGTAATAAGTAATTATTACGGTTTAACCAGTCTGCGACTATATAGTCGAAGTTTTAAAGTAAAAATAGTAAAAATTTTCTAAAAAAATTTACAAAGAAGTTTTAAAAACTAAAAATATTTATAAAATAATCCAATAAATACTATTCGAATATAAAAATTATTGCTATAAGGTCTATCCCAAGAGGAAACGGCCTATAAGCTTCATATAAATATGCAGTAAAAAACTAGACAATCATAACAGTAGGATAAATCAAGAAAAATCAGATTCAGATATAATCTGCAGAATAAAATCCGAAAAAATCTGTTACCCACTTGATACTGAGCGTCAGTTTCTGATATATATATCAGAAAAATAAAAATTATAATTTAGACAAAACAAATCATGCCGATTTTGGGGGCAGAAACGCTTGAAGAGGCGTTTGGCCTGATGCACGCCGAACGCCGGAGATCAGGAAAGTGGAGAGAATTCTACGACCATGTTCGAACTACTCCGGCATGGCCGATAGATATTGCTGCGCAAAACTGCGAAGAATTACTGAACCTTGGTAATCCCATGGATCATGTAAAAATGGTGTTTCACCAAATCATGAAACGACCAGGTAATAATGATAATACCCACCAGATTATCCTTATAAAAGGGCTGTCCGAACCTCATATTTAGGGAATTATCGGACCAACTGTATCCTCAATGAACATCAAAGAGAAAGGAAGATTACACATCAAGTCCGAACTCAACTGGCGCGTACCACGGTACCCGTACAGGAATGGCTTAATCTTCAGTTAATACTGTAGTGTATCAATTTATAAAAATTTAATCGGCCCTCGGCCGAATTTAGGAATATAATAGCCATAATAAGCTCACTTTTCAATCCATCTTGCTCAACAAAGATGATGCACGATGTGAAATCGATCTGCAGAATAATCTGATAGCTTCCATGGATCAAGAAATCACGATCAAAGAGCTCGGATCAGCCATCACTTCAGCGCTACTCACAGCTGCAGATTTAAAAACAACGGATAAATATGACCTTGGGCTCATTTCAATTTCATTGGATGGTAGAAATGAAAAAGATAATGAAGACCCAACACCGAAATATTTTCCAATCGCACTGCTGAGTAATGTGACTCAGGAAGAAAAAGTTGCTGCTATGAATCATAGAAGAGATCTGACTGATTTAGAAAAAGCCCAACATTATGACACCAATAAAATGCAGCGATTGCTGAAGTCCGTAAGACATGACATGGCCCTATTTGAAACAGAACTAGTGGACCATTCAAAACCCTTTGTGCTGCCACCCAATGTATTCAACCTACGCAAGTTGTTATCCATGGCGAAATGGCCTCCAAACGAATACACTTCGTACAAAATACGAATTCAATTGTTCGAAAAGTCTGCGTGTAAATACCTGTCGTCATTTAAAGCTTCAGAATTTTCTGCAGAAACAATCCTGCACTGGAGACCAACAACCACAACGACAACATCAAGACTTATGCTGTTCGGATATACGTTGAAACGGGCGGAAATGCTGCGTAAAGCATACGAAGATTTGAAATTCTCAGCTGGAGAAGATGAAATCCAACCGTTCCTGGGGCATCGACTACTCCTAGATTCAGATAACTCTGCAGAATTTGAAGGAAAATTCAATAAAGATGACCTGTACATGTCGCTCCAAACTGAACGTGCATTTATGGGCCAAATATATCATCAAAAAGTTTCCGTTCATACACCGGAAGCCTACAAAGAAGTCCTAAAACTGACCGATATTGATGGTATGGTCAAGAGAACGATGATCAAAAGCGTTCTCATACTGCTAGCAATGCTAGAAGATTCAGCTTCAGAAGAAGTGGATAAAGATATGCTAGTAGCAGATTGGCGACGTCAATTTAAAGAAAAAACGGTCATGATGCTGGTCAATTCGTTCATTCTGAGTGCCGACAAGGAATTTCTCAATGGAGAAATTTTCAAAAGGTAAATTGAAAATTAACCTAAGCAGAAAATAAAATAATTATAAATTTAGATCACTGCGGGTAAAGACCGAAGAGCAATGGAAAAAGTTCTCAACGGACACCAAAAACCAGTTTTTGCGATTGAAAAATAACCGGTCAACGGTTCAAACTCATGGTCAGCTTCTATCTTTGATAGCAGAATTGAAAATTAGGTGGCCTCAACATAAAGAAAGGCTCACTAAAATTCAGAAAATGTACGAATATCATTTTCAATCAGCAAAACCAGTTGAACAAGGACTGGAACAACTAGCCCAAGCGGTAAGTCATAATTTTACAATCATACTGCATGAAATATCATGAAACTAACATTTAATCTAGTTATGGACGTTACATCGTGTTCCAGACAAACTGGGATATAAGCATTCGTGGATTTTGGCGGATCCACAATGCCGAACTAGACTTTTGATGGTGAATAAAGGAATCGACCAAGCTCAAGTGAATATACTTCAGAAGCCAGAAGCTGAACAACATTATGTTATCAGTATGAAGAAGCTGCTACAAATTGTAGAAGTTATTGATAGGGCTAATACTGAATCCACTACCTCATTTGGAACGGCCAGGGCAAGCACTGACCCTACAACTATGACCGTGGAAAATTTGGAAGCACATCTCGATCCCCTTTTATTCTTCGTCAATGACGCAGCTATCGCAAAAATATACGATTATTATGCGGACTCCAATGTGGACAAAAAATTACGAACTGGAGAAGCAGCGATCTATTTGGACCAAGAACTGAAAGCACGACTTCAAGTGGACGCTCTTTTTCGTCCAACTCTTCACAATATTGTGCAGCCTTCATTGAACAATGTAGTAGAAACAACCGATGCAGAAGACGTTCTGAAGACCCTGGAAACTTCAAGGGCAGAAAATCAAACCCCTCTGGAAAAAATTCGTAAAGGGATGGAAAGTGAGTTTCGATGTTGTCACACCGAAATGCGACGGGTCGGTACAGTGCGAGGAAAACCAAAGTATGTGCCTTATCAATGCCCAAACAAAGCAGCCGCAGGACATCTCCGATGTGTTATCCATATTGGTGCTACGATTGTGAATAAGAAAGCAATTACTTCACTGCTGTTATCAACAGAAGAAAAAGCTCAATCCAAAAAATACTGGATTATGAGAGGTGTCGCTATAGATCTGCATTTGAAAAATGAAGAACCACATCAGCGCCACAATATGACAATGGATCCGATTGATCATGACTATGATAAAGATATGGTTAATTTTACCAACCTTGTCGAAAACATGGAAACCTTCCATCGAAAAAGAATTGCAGAGCCTAATCTGAAGTTTCCAGAAGATGAATTTCGAATGGAATTTGGGAGTAGCGGCGCTCATGATTCTTGGGAACATGTCTATCACTGGCTTCTATTTCAAATAGCAGAAATCGCTCCTAACCAAAAAGTTCCCGTCAAATGGGACAATTACATTGAATTTGTGCGATACTGGACCAAACAAACCGGGTGGTTCCAGTACCAAAATCACTTCAGAGAATTTGCACCAGCAAATGAAGATTCCTGGGTAAGAAAGATCAACCCAAAGCCGGAATATCATGGCAAATCTGCATATTATAATATGGAGGCACCAGTGAACACCCCAGAATATTTCAACTACAGAGTTCCTCTGGAGATGAATCCACAAGTGGGTGTCATTGACAATGATCAACCGTTATATTCTCTGGATATAAACCACGGAGGTAAGTGACAGGTTAAAAATAAACTCGCTTCATGAAAAATCATGCAGAAATCAAAATAAAAATTCTTTTTAGACAATGTTGATGTAGTGGCAGTGTTACATGTCAGAATGACGTGTTATGCAAGTCTCAACAAGTTCAAGCTCATCAATACTGAGTTGGATGCAGCGAATCGAAACGACCAGGCAATCTCACCGCCTATGATTTTCAGTCTGGATGAATTTGTAGACTGTAGTAATCAGAGAGCGCCATTTCCAATCACACTTCATGCACCGCATGTAGATAATCCGGACGAGACAGACAGTGACGACGAACCAGGTCGTGAACAGCTGAGTAAGCACTATGTGGACATTATGGGCAATGAATTACCGCTTAGGAAAGGCTTAGATGAATATAAAACTTCAGAAAACTTTCTGCAGAAAAAACGAATAAAAATATTAATACGAGTAAAAACTAGAATAAAATCGAGCCCTACTAAGTGAAATACTTGAAGACATGACATGGCTTACAAGTGTCAGTCAACGTAACTGCAAAAATGATCGCGCACGACTTCTGGAATCCTCAGCAGATGTTTGGAAAAATGGGAAATTATACAACCCATGGACTGATCAAAAACTGCATCCCGATGATGAAGCTGGATACGATGAATACATTCGAAACGAACTGGCCAGACTATCGGCACCGGTTCTTCTTGCCACGATGATTCAGAAGGTCAAAAAGTATAGCAAACTTAAGATTGCGATCGTATGGCATCACACTGGGTACACGGATGCAGTCAGATGGTTCAAGAATCGTTTGCATCACTGCAATCAAATCTCAGATTTCATGAGAACTCACCCACGCTACAAAGATCTCTTTGAAGGACAGAAAACAGTGTTGGACCTGCTGGGAGACCAGGAGTTAAATTTTTCAGTGGGTGTCCCCAATAATGGGTCACTCACAAGGCCAAATGGTGTCCATTTCTTTGGTGACAAAGACACTGAAAAAGGCCGTGCTTTTGATGCATACATCCGAAATGCACCCATTCACTGCTTCAATTTCATTGTGATTACAATGAGAAATAATTCGGATTGTCCATTTTCTGAATACATCCTGCCAGTTAATGCCGGTGCTGCCATCTGGTCTGGACTCTGTGATACAGGAATGATTTCTATAAATAAGCACATGTGAAAAATACTAGCGTTAATATGTCTTCAGCCAATGCTGCAGTTTCATATAGTCCAAAGTAACAGGGAAACAATAACTTCATGATGATTCATGCAGAAAAAACTCAACCATTTTCTTTTCCTAAATATTAGGCGAGAACCATAAATTAAATTACAAACCCAATTGTAAAATATTCAAAAAACAATAAGAGTCGAAGCACATAATCTTTAACCCCAAGCATTTCTAATTGAACTGTCGAATGTAATATTGATTATAGGAATGCGTGAAAAATCTAACCCCACACGTAGCCGTAGGGTTAAATGAATCAAAAATAAATTTTTAGGCCTTCGGGCCATAATTTTATAATCTGTTTATTAAAATCTAACTATCGTTCATATATTAAGCTTCATGAATCTTCATGTAGAGTACGTACTGTATAATAAGTGTCCATTGGGCAAAATTGCGAAATCAAAAAAGCCAGCCCCAGTCTTGTAACCAACCCAGAAGGGGAACTTCGATACAATGCGAATCTATCGTTAGTTAGAAACAGAACTACATGGGAACCCATGAAGACAGAAGTTGGTCATAGAAGGGACTTGATCTTCTGCAACTCTAAACAGGTATGGACTATAATCTATATCGTCAAAGAAATTAACAGCACTATTTCAGGTCAGACAATTTCAAGCAAAAGCGCTGCTGGAAAACCAGAAGAATCAAATGAGGCACTCTTATGCCTTGGTAATTGACCAACGATTTCCGAAAGACCAGCGACTGGTCCCGATCTTGGCTGCTAGAAAATGTCGTCCAGTTATCACCGATGACTGGAATTATGCGTGTTCACCATATGCGGCACAAACAGTTCCATGGTTAATTGCATTCAAAACAATGCGGAAACTAGCGCTTCCGAAGATTTCGGCAGAAGAGGCAACTCAATCACACCTCACTAGAGACTGCTTCAGCTTTGCTGTAGGAACTGGCTATACATCACCGGCTGGATTGTTGGGCCTAACAGGGACTGGGTACTTCAAATCGCCTCAAAAACTTGAACAACGAGACCTACTTGTTACCGCTGCAGATGAATCTGGAGATCACGCCTACGCAGAGTATAATATTGAATTGTACGAAGCCGATAGACCCTCCAACCAAACCGAAAATGAAATTCGACAAATTCGTTATCGGCACCAAAAACTGATTGCCAGATATTTGCGACCAAAACTTCAAGGAATCCTTGTAGATATTTCACGTGGTATTGATGGTATGGCCCATTATAAGAAGAAATTTCCATTAATGTACATCGACCTATCCGATGAATTTCGATCTATGCTGCAGGAAGCCCTGAAGTATGATGGAATTACGAAAGCCGGAGAGGCCAGAATACCGTCCATTCGCCGGCCAAAAGATGATTTTGGTGCAAGATTATCTGCACTTTCAAGTGAAGCATTTACAGATGATTTCTGTACCTGGGAAACTCCACGAAATGAGTACGAAGAGAATAACACCTTCGTCAAAGAAGAAAGAATGCGGCTGGAGATGCCAGAAGAAAGAGCGCCCTTTCAACACCGACTCCAAAAAAGAACGTCGGTCGTTACATTGTCATCAGAGCCCCCCATATATCATATGACACAGCTCCAAATAGCCGCTTCACGAGTTCGTGCAGAAAAACAGCAACAAGCTATTGTTGAAGAAAGAGGAACTGATTATAAAAGATCCTTTACAATTCTGAACGAGTCAGAAGACTTAATGCGGGCCCAATGCCGAAAAGGACGTCTCTACAGTGCACTCACTGAAGCTCAGAAAAAAGATTTTCATGAAATTCTGGAGACTCAACCACCACCAGAAAGAGTCACATGGCTCCTAGAGAAGCTCAAAGCAGTGCGATCGTACTCTCAATTCGTTGAAGTGATGACGTTTTGCCATGTTGAAAAGAAGCCAAATAACGACTTTGACTTCGTCCTGAATTATTTGCACCAGGACTTTATTCTGCCGGAAATCCGGAAGCTAAAACAAGAAGATTGGCTGCTCACAATCAAAGGGTTTTATAAAAGATTCTACGAAGGTGACTCATTGTTATCGGTGTATGTATCAGGCTCAATCAAAGCAGCTCTAGAACACACCGGATTCTATCCAGAGCCAAATGCACGTAAGTATAAAAATAACAAAATGTACTAAAATCCGCCCATTTCAAAATTAATGATTAATTAAGGACCACTGGCCCAAATTGAAGAAGTTTACTTGGCCAATATGGGAAGAGCGTGGGCGAGACTAGCCGCCTACTACTATCGCGACCGATCACTACAAGGAACGGCGCAACACGTGAAGAAGCGCAATAGTGCGCGGGCGGTGGCACAAACCAATCAAACTGCAGAAAGTAATTCTGAAGATGAATCTATTTCAACCGGTCGACAGAATCGACCAGGTCAAAATAGGTAAGAAAAAAGTCAAAAGTAACAAAAAATTTTTTTTAAATACATTATCCTATGTATATTACGCAAAATAACACAAAATTGTTTAGAGAAGACCGACCTCGATCAGCTGCGAACCGTATTAGACGAAGACGCAATCAACGAGAATTAAAAAACATCCCACAACTTCAATAAAATAATTTGAAAAAATCTTTAGCTTCTGAAATACTCAGCAGAATTCGGTAACCATTTCTATGAACACTGAGGTTCATAATGTACTACTCACTATGCTTCTGACAATGTCAGCAGACTTGCCTACGTAAGTTTATATAGTTCACAAACTTACGGGCAACCAATCTATTCAAATTACCTGCACAACCTTATGCCCTGTTAAAAATAAAATTAAAAAACAAAATTATCAAAACCGACTGTCCAATTTGTGTTAAACATACGAGGTTTAACTATTGAAGTTAAATGAGGTCATTTTAGATGGTTCGATCAAAATTATCGCAACGTAAAACTAGCGGTCATGAAATCGGTTCACCGCCAGCGAAAACTCCGAAGCTGGTTCAAATTACTGCTGAAAAATCAGAAGATAACCAAGTTGATAAAACTGTGGATAATGTAGCCATTGTACTCGAAAGTGAAAAAGTACAACAGGCGACAAACCTTCTCCCGAAAATTCCAAAAATTGTCATCAAAAAAGAACCTGCTGAGAAATCAGAAGACGATCTCACTACCAAAATTTTAGAGGTAAGAAACTCAGACCGAAAAAATGCACTGAGTCATCTTTCCCTCATTTTAAAGTACTATTTAGCAATGTGAAAGGGAGGACATTGAAGTGCTCATGGCTCAAAAACTGGTAGAAATGGCGGAAACTGCAGCACCAGGGCTGAAGCCTTCGTCGGAATTTCAAGGATTCCCTGGTCCCATGGACCCAGCTGATCAAGAAGCAAATGCATCGGAAGAAAGTGAAGATGAACGAACTCCTGAATTAACAGCAGACGCTTCAGCAGATACACAAGCTGCAGTCACACTTTCCGGTCACATCAAAGAAAGTGATGCGCGAGTTATCGTTGAACAAGTAATTGGGCAACTATCACCACTTATTCAGTCATTCTGTGTTACAGATCGAATTCAGCGGGCAGAAGCCGAATCGGATTCGTGGAAACAAGTGGCCAATGTTTTGGCAAAAAATCCCGGAGTTCGAAATGGAAAGTGGGCGTTTGCCAAAACTGGAAAACTACAGCCATTGGCTGGAGAATCAAGATCGACATTAATTCATCCAAGTGACCAAACTTTGGAAGAATTTATGCTCACGCCAGTCTCAACGCCAGTCTGGACGGTGGTTATGAAACTTAATCTAGTACCAAATGCACCAGCGCTTCAAAAATGGTGGAAAAAGGTCAACTCAGACTCTCGAACGGATGCTTGGACAAAGCTGTCAAAATACTTACAAAGTCTTCGTTATTTCAACGCAGCTTCTGACCAGTTCTGGGCACAAATGAGCACTAACCCAACATACTGGTCAATCCAGAAAATAGCCGTGGATCTCACGTTTCAAGCTAACTGGCTTAAAAGTGCGGGAATGGACCTCCAAGAAATCCAACATCAATACTATGATGCAGCTTCGCGAATCGCGCAGACACCGAATGCCCAAGTACAGTCCATCTATGAAATTCTAGAAGGACTTTGGCCAGCTGGATTCAGACCACATCAATTACACTATGATGGAGAACCCTTCAGCACCACCAATCTCTTTGCACAAGACGATGAGTCTCTATGTGTAAAAATAGCTAAACCAAAAGGATTGCGAGCACCTCACAGTCTCTTTCGGGCTCAAAGACTGCAGACGAAGTCTGAAGCATCACCAGTATTTAATAACACAACGGAAATGATGCCTGAAGAAGAAGAAGTGCCACCTAGAAGTTCTAGTATGGCCCAACTTCTGGATGATTATATTGGAAGTCGATCAAACTCGTTTACTTATTGAAACGGTAAGTCCTTCGGGTTATTAAACCCTTTCTGTAAACTCACACTGTATTTAGATAACCAAACGAATCAAAGACTGTCAAAAAAAGTGACTCAATAAGAAAAAAACGTCAGCTTCGAAGTGTACTTCGCAGAATAATTTTATAAACTGTCAATTATTTTCACTGCCACAAATTTATCAATTAATAATAAAAGCCACTCTTATACAGCTATTGTTGAAACTAATGTTTAGAATGAAATCCCGGCAGTCCCAAACTGAAATTCCATGGGAATTATGGAACAGGCTCTCGGAAAAGGGCGAAGCTCAGGAAACATACTTTGTTCATTGTGGACATAATTTCTGGGTGCTACCCTATACAATCGAATATCTGGTAACGTCAAAAGTATCCTTAGAAAATCTCCAGTGTAACACTGTAGCTTGTGAAGCCGTAGACCAATATAGAAGGGAAACGGACACAACCTATGTGTCTAAAATCGTCCCACCTCATGTGAAATCCGTAAATAAAAAAGCTGCATTAGTAATTAATGAAGAGGGGATTCTACAAGGCCCATATACGTTTCATGAATGGCAAGTATATAGCTGGACCTTGTGGGATAGGTTTCACCAACATATTGATAATGAAGTCCCAATTACTTGGGATAATATTAAAGACCTATGGGCAGAGGTCTACTTCCGGAATCCGGCAGAATTTATCGCCTGTAACTATAATTTTTATAGCCCCATTCACATGTTAATGGTAAACCAGTTAGCAGATCTCGACAGTAAACATCGAGCGTATGCTGATATGCACTCAGGGGTAGATTTATGGGCCAATCTAGAACCGATTGATATGACGGAAGCAAAGCGCTTTCGACAAAGTGGGAAAATGTTTAACATTCCCCTACACCACCTGACCAATCATAAGATTCAGGGAAAAAGGGTGGCGGATACTGATCTGCTGGCAGAGCGCCAGAAGCGAAAAAAGTATTTTCATAAGCTAAAAACAAAACATGTTAAAGGATCAGATGTTCTGGCACATGCACTTGATGAAGAAGATGATCACATGGACATTTGGTATCCTCTTGCTAAACAAATTCCACTGCGGTTGATACCGAAGAAAAATACTCAGGAAGTCCTTCCAGCGGAATTTCCGAATAATGCGGAGCATACAAAAACCCACACGGACAAAATTGTGAAATGTCTAACTGGTTTTTTGACTACCGGAGCCCTCAGGCTGATGCCTGTAGATTATAAGCCCCTTATGACGGCAAGCCTGGTACTTGCTAATGCGGATAATCCGCTGAAAAAGACCAGACCGTGTTTTGATGGGGGGCCTATCAAGGTTACAGAGGCATTTAAAATGCCCTGTAAGCTTGAAGGCCTCCCACAAATATTTTCTAACCTTCATCCTGGATGCAGAATCACCAAAATGGATGACACGCAAGGCTTCCACTTGGTGGCGCTACACCCAGAGAGTAAAGACCTATGTACCTTCCGGTTTGCCGGCAGACATTGGAGATATAACGGAATGCCTTTCGGAGAACGAAAAGCCCCAGCAGCTTTTCAACAAGCCAATCAAATCCCTTTAAACTACTGTCGAGTTCACGGTATTACCGTCACGTGTTACCTCGATGACCGACTGATTTCGGAGCCGGCCCAGCTGCACCTTCATGGTGAAGAAATAGACCCAAAACTAGGACGTAGTACATATTTGGTAGTACTTTTAATACTAGCCTCCGGTGGGTTTGTGAATATGCTCAAATCGCAGTTTGATCCGACTTTTGAGGATGAATTTCTAGGGATGATTATCAACTCAAAGGATTGTAAAGTCTCGGTACCACCTCGAAAATGGCAAAAACTGCAGGATGACCTGAAGAAGTTCCAAAACCGTCAAGTAATGACCCTAGCTGAGCTTGAAATTCTTCGAGGAGAACAATGTTCTTTTTTAATAGCGAGTAAATACTTAAAAATATTCATTCGAGCTCAGACCCAGGCTATCACAGAGTGCACAAATAAGCACGCACATTTATCACATCATGAGTTCAAACATGCAGAAATAAGGATCACCGATCGAATACGGCGAGAGTGGAAAGAATGGCAGTGCGCGACAATTCTAGAAACCACACGATGTTGGTTACCCCCTATAGAAACAAAAACCCCAGTGTTTTACTTGCACACGGACGCGTCTTTAAGTCAATGGGGAGCAGTCTTGTTTTGCGGCAACCATCAGGTTGAAGAAGTCGCTCTCCCTTTTTCAGAAGACCTCTCCGACTGGACAATAGTCCAGAAAGAGATGCTCGCAATCTATTATGCCCTCATTCACTTCGCACGCCACCTAGTGAAAACACATATTATCGAATACTGTGATAATCAACAGGCCGTCTGGTCATTCACCAATGACGGTTCTGGTCAAGAACGAGTAAATGAGCTACTCGTAAAAATCTATAGGATCTTATATTTGCTTCATTCAGAAATGCAGGTTGTATGGGTCCCTACTCACTTGCAGATCGCAGACGATCCAAGTCGCATCATTGATCTTAATGAAGAATTTATACCAAAACCATATTTTCACAAAATATGTACAATAGTACCCTTTGAGCTGACCGTAGATGCAATGGCCTCCATTGCAAACTTCAAATGCAGCAAGTTTTTAGTGAGAAAACACTTAAAAATCCCACATCCGGGAATTATAGGTTATGATTTCTTAAACACTTCAGCGAATCAGCTGCAGAATGAAAATTTATACATTTTTTCTCCAAAAGTAGCGCTAGAAAAGGTCACTAGGCACTTAGAAAGGGAATTTTTACATCATAACTTTGCATTGGTCTTCCATCAATTTTTAGAGCTTCCGCTAGGAATTGAAAAATTATTAAGATGGCCAAACACACGTTTAGTAACACTCGCAGATCGTAAAGCATTTTCCTTCTTCCCTTCTGAGTCCGATCAGCAGATATACGACGAAAAATTCGGCAAAACGTACAAATTCAAAGGCAGCCCAAATGTGAGGACCAAGTCAATGAGAATGCTGATCCATGAAAAGAATAATTAAAACCCCTTCAGTTATCACTGCAGAAACCCGTAATCACAATTATTATGTTATAACTAAGAATGGGATAGCCACTAAAAATATCGATTATTTAGAATGAACATTGAAAATCAACATCACATTGCACTCCAGTTAGCAACTGCAGCAGATCGACTAAACCAAATAGCGTATTTAATGCCACAAATGGATGGGAATGAACTAGCCCCCAATACATTCAGTATTAAGCTGCCAGTGCCCACTGTAATCCAAAATGCGAAACTCATGGTAGACACGTTTAAATGCGTTCCAGGACACCATCGAGCATTATATATGGACAGACTTCAGCCACAGCTGCAGGCCCTTATATCCGTCTGGAGCAAGCTTAATAGCGATATAACTTTCGCTCGATTGCAAAAAGAATCATTTGCGCTCGGTATATTACGTGAAATAGCCAAAATGTTGCATGAAGTATTCGCCACAGCAGGAATTCCTGGAGAAAGAGTAGCCCACAATGGTTTCTCATTGGTCAAATCAACTGATCCTTTAGTTATTCAAGCTACATCGCAGATGATGAAGACGCTCAATACCGCGGCATTTCAAGCAGGTAAAACACGTAAACTCAAAAAGCACTTTATAAGACTTATACGATTTAGGGGCACAGCTGCATCAACATATGATGAAGTTAGACTTGAAAATAGCAGAAAACTTGAACCGAGTGGACCCCAGAGCCAATTGGGTCATGTCACATCCAAAAACTTTTGCTCAAGGGCCCACATTATGTTATATTTCAACACAATTGGAGAAATTCCAAAATCCCCAACATGCACCGTTTGGTAATCAAAGTCAGCCAATTTTGTCACCAAGTAAGATAGTAAAGCTACAGGACTAACCCTGAAGTATTATTCAGCATATCTTATGCCTCATCAGCGACTGGCAGCGGCAGTAGTGACGCCTACAATGATGCCACCGCCTGGATGGGAGAGAGACCCATCAGCTCCCGTACATAAACGGCAGAAACTAGAAAGTCAAGCTCAAAACGTAGCCGATATTACGTTAGAATCGCCACAAGAAAAAGCTCCAGAAAAAGAGTTTAAACTCGAACCAGTCGACTGTTGACCCTTATCAGCCAATCGGGCACACATGCATTTACAAACTGCCATAATTCCTCATAATCTTCAATATTTACATTGCAGAAAAATCTTACGAGTTACGTTTAGAATGAATAATGGTTTGGACACTGAATATACATATCTTGATTTCGAACAGGATCCGATCCTATGTCAAGATACCGAGCTGGACACAAGAGTGCGAGATATCTTCGAATCCACTTCATCCAATGATGCAGTTAACGTAATAGATAGCACCTCAGAAACGAGTATGTCGCCTACGCAACTATACATTCAACCTGCACCGCCCGCGCTTGAAGTGTCAGTCCCGGAAATCAACAATAAAGTGGCGACATCCAGCAAGAAAAAAGTATCAGTCCAAGACAAATTAAAAGAATATGCTTCTGTAATAACAGTAGAAAAACCACCACTAGCCAAAGCCAGGCTTTCAAAATGGGAATCCCCAGCGGACAAAATTCATCGGTACAAAATTAAACAAGCAGCAGCAAAAATAAAGTATAACGAATACGTCAAAAGATTTATCGCCCTACGACAAGCATCTCGAAAAATAGATACAAGAAAACCGTTACCGGATAAAGCTACAGTAAATATACTGAAGGTAAAATCAAACTTTAATCAAAAAACAGCCCACGCAATAATGATTTGTTATTTACCTACATTTTTAGAATAACTGGAGTTTTTATGACCTCTGGACTTATGCTAAAAAATATGAGCTTCTAGGACAACTAGCAGAATATAAGATACAATTTTACGAATATATTCAAAAAAGTGCTGCAGGTTCTCCTGAAGAATGTTCTAGTGCCAAAAAACAAGCAGATCTTCTTGGAGTCAAGATGTATCAACTTGAATCCGAAAACCAACATATACTAATGATTAAACCAAAATATTAACCTGCCGTTTAAATGTATAATCAATCACACTGCTAGCACATCAGAGACTGCCACACTTTACACAACTTTCTCAAGGATAAATAATAATGTTCCATGTTTAGAATGGAAGATAATTATCCACCGGAAGAAAATCGAACACTGCACGAAGTCGTGAAGAAAGATAAAAAGCCATTCTTAGAAGTAGATGTTACAGCACTAGTTGAAGCCAATATCCTCATGTAAGATATAAAATTAATCTCCTTATGCCCTGCTTGTAATTACAAGAAGTTAACAACATTCTTTTAGCCCCTCGTCACACACAAACGACAATATTGCAGTACTCGAAAATGGGTTGAATAAAGATATTGAGAAAAATACAGCGAAATTGCTGAAGCAAGAAAGTGAATTAGAAGCCTTTCAGACCATCAAGAAGTACCTTGAAGAAGAACGAGCTGGGCTGCTGCATCCGGAAGCAGAAGCAGGAAAGCAAGCCTTTAAACTGTATCTGACCTTCAAAAGTGAGCATGTAAGTAACTTTTTAAGCTTCCATATTTAAAATAACGTAAAATGTAGAATGTAAAAGCCATGCCAAAATGCATCTCCACTATCAAAACTTTGGAAGACGTGGTTGCACACCTACGTAACAAGCTTCTCACGATCACCAACCAGCTTGGTCAAATCTCCAAGCCAGCCTTGAAGAAAAACCGAGGGCTCATCTATCCAAGAGATAGCCGTTTTTATTCAAAATGGACAACTATCCCTGCGAAATTAATTTCGGAGTTCCAAGTGCATAAAGAGTGCCCGATCCAGATCTACAGGGAAATGCGTCAAGCAGTCATAAACAACCCAGAAAAACTGACTCACGACTACGCAATGAAACTAGTGAGTCGTTACAGAGATGCACTCCCTGATGACGCTACACGAACGGTCGTGAAGGAATATCTAGCCAGAAGACTCGAAGAACTTCGCAAATTGGCCGATAAAGATATCTACACGCGGGCTATCTTGCTGAAGTTCATGGCGTCGGTGATGTCGGATGCGGACGCCTTCACTATAGAATGTTATCTTGAAGCGAATGGTCGCGCGGTCCCCATGCGCGAAATGGCTAACAGTGTCCTGAAACATCGGATGCAAAATCTACTGCGTCAAACAACGACGAAGCCCGCGGACCAAATGTTGCCGCTCAATCCAACTAATCGCCAACATCAGCTTCTGCATAAACTCGCAGTAGAAGAAAAGGGTCTCCCGAAGACTATGAGAGCGCAACCGGTCAACAATAAACGCCCTTTCAATAAAGCGTTTACTAAACAAGGATCTGCCAGGCGAAACAATCGACGCAATAATAACAGCTTCAACAACTCGTTTGGTAACTCAAGCAATTCTTCAGCGCCAGCTGCAGCGAATAACCGGTCGAATCAGCAAAATCGCCAATTTGCAGGCACGCAACGACCTAATATGCGTAACAACCAAAATAGAAATCGGTTTAATGGTGGTAGAGGCCAGAACAATTCAAATCAGCAACTATCCAATAATAATGCCAACGCCAGTAAGTCCTCTAAAAATGCACAACAGCCGGCGTCTACTTCAGCAGAAGCTGTAGAACAACTAAAAAAGTCCTACGATTACTCTAAAATTGCGGACAAACTTGAGCACTTTGGAAGTACGACGGCTGACGTGCAATTAATGTTGCAACATCAACTGGTGCAACGAAGTATCGATATTGCACCAAATCCTAAAAAACAAAAGTCACTGAATTCAACTTCAGCGAACTAACTTATCTGCGTTTAACAACGAAGTCTTTGAATTACAATGTCATCTTATTCATAATCAACATCGTTTAACTGTAAATTTCTTATTTGCGTCAATTATGGCCTGGTATCTCGAGAGAAGCCAGAAAAAACTTCAGCGAAGCTGCATTCCGATTATGACGAAGTCGTTAAAACGACGACTAATTGTGACCCAGAAAGCCCTTAGCAATCTAGCATCCAATATCCCGTATATTCTTATCAAGCGGCTAGACCAAAAGGTCAACCGGATTATTCAAATCGTGAATAATCAGTTTGACCTTCAGTCTAAACAAGCATCTCTGTTACCAACGGCAGATGCGGTAAAAATAGCTGCATGCTTATGGCATGATGTTTCGAGATCCAGAGGAACTAAGCCCAGTTCTATTCCCATGCGAAAGACAGCTGCCACTGTACTCATTTTGGCAGCGCTTAGTGGGGCTAGATGGATAGATTTACATAGGTTACATTGGGAAGATCTTCAATTTGAAAATATAGGAGTGGGAAAAGTTATGCGTATAACACTTAGGATGTCTAAAAACAATCTATGCAACGAGGTCCCACAGCGACTCTTCTGGATATCAACCAGCAGCACCCCTAGTGATCGAGACCCATTGCTATGGCTACAAAAATTTTGGGAATTTAAAGGGAAGCCGAAAAAAGGCTATATTTTTGGCCCAAATAACGGAAAAACTCCAGATCACACTTGGGGTAATGCAACAATTTTACAAGTAAGGCGAGCAGCCAAGCTTCTGGGATTCCCAGCAGGAAAACTACCTACCAAACATAGTGCCAGGGTCACCATGGCGGTCACGCTTTACAATTTAGGCATGGAATCTACTAGAATAAATCGATTTATGAATTGGAAAACGGGTAGGATGCAAGAGCATTATATAAATACACGAGATAGTCAAGCCCTAGGGGCTCCTGCTCACAAATTAGCGTCGATAACAGCTTCAGATATGACTGCAGTTCAAAAATATTTCTTATAATCCACGAGTATACGGCCAGAACCAAAATTTATAAAAATTGCTTTAGAATGAACAAGCGTGAAGCTTCAGAAAAAGTCTCTGTAGACCAATCGAATCCTGGTTTCCGACCAAGATCAATACCAGTGCATCATTCACGTCGACAGCTGCAGTTTGAGCCTCCTACAATAACAACTCGAGCACAGTAAGTCCGAAATCACGCTAAGAAAAAAATCTAATCTAAAGTATTTCTAGACCGGATCTAGTGTTATTCTGCGTTCAGAAGAACGAAGTTCAAGTAGAAGTCCAAGTTGATTTAACAAAAGATAGACCAGCACGAATGAGTGCTAGCAATGACAGTCAACTTTACGCACTACGTAGCCTGAAACTCCATATTCAACAAATGTTACCAGAATTCTTCAATACGTTATTGCAGAAAATGGACATTCAATTTAATGCTAAATGGTGGCAGTCCAGAGCTTCTCCCGATACAGAATCTATCACAGCTACTGCAAGAGCAGAAGAACTTATAGAAACGCCCGTATTTCAAGAAATCTTAGATATTTCTAACGTTAAAATAAGTAAAGTCACCCTACGGGCGACCAAAGCAGAAAAACCAGTCGTACAAAGCCGAGTTACGATTTTCTTAAAACCGCAGTGAATTCACTGAAGCCTACTGTAAAACAAAATCACCTTTTTTATATCCCCAATTACCTCATATACTTCTAATTCAATCCTTGACATCATTATGACTAATTAAGAATGTCAATCATGAATTTGGTTACCGCGGAACAAGCGCCGAGACTGCTCGAGCAACCCTGGAACACACAAGAAATGTGGACCCCAGCTACGCTCAAAAAAGCGAAGAAAACTTGTGATGACTGGGCTAGATATTACCCAAACTACAAAAGACGGGTTCAACACACGCATCCGAAAAACACTCCAACCATTGTCACTTTTGCCAAAGTTGATGAAGAAATCATCGAACCGATGCTTACGCTTGGAGGTAAATTTACTACTCATTTACAAAAAAGATAGCTCCGAAAAGTGTTTCGCAGTACACATTAAATACTAAATCCTGTTTCAGCTCAAGCTTGTGATCTGGCTCTTCATTTTTCATCACGATTGATGCAGTATATCACCCTGCATGCCACCGAAGTTAGCTATGACACGATCATTAAGTACCTTCGAAAAATAACCAAGTGCTGGAAAGAAAACAAAAGCGAATATCAAAGATTACTTGATATTATCAATGATGTCAAAAGCAGAATCAATGCTTATGATAGCTTCCAGATGATCTGGCAGATTTTGAGTACCATTGAAACCAAAGCGATAACAATGGTTCAAAAACGATTTATGACCATGCTCGGTCGTAATGGTATGTTGGATTATGTGCTTCAGGTTAACACTGCAGATAACGATCTTCGGCTTCATGGAGAAGCGTCTCTAGACCCCGAAGAACCGTCAGAAGATGATGCCGTATTGTTTTACAACAAATGGAGTAGTGATAAATTTCAAGACGAAAAAACCAATATGAAACCCCTTCTTCTTCAAGTTTATTCCCATAAAAATATGCTGATCGTCCCAGTCACATGGGAGGGCAACATTCGCAAGTTGTTTAGCGAATTTGCCTCTTTATCCAATGTGGTATATGATATGCCCATCATGAAGGCTGCAGCAGCTGCTGGAGAAATTTTGAGACGGGTGACACACATGGCCAATCACCCAGGAGTTGATGACACCAAGCAACAGTGTTATTCAACCCCGTACGAAGGGTTTCACCACTGTCACATGCCAAACTACAACACTCTCGTAGCACGTGCCATGGCGGTTCCAAATGGTATTCTAGTGTCCAACCTCTTTGAGAATACTGACTTGCCAGGTAGAAGAGAAATCATTCAAGGAACGGTTATAAAATGAGAATAATTAGCTAACTGCAAGTTTTAACTTGAAGACGAGCATAAGACCCTTCAGAAAAACTCATGTATAACTAGTACAAGCCATGTCAGTACGAACTACAACCTGTGGTTGGAGCCAAAAACCAGTAGTTATGGCGGAATTGCAATGGCCATATCGAATGGAGCAAGCCCGCCTCATTGACGAAAATAACACTTTGTGGTCATTTGACACCTGCAACTTAGTTGAAGCTAACAAAAAACTCAGCCAGCCTCATGTTAACTTCAGCACCACCGCGATTGTCTTCTATCCCAAGGAAGACATATGCGAAGCCGAAGTCGCCGAAGCCATCCAGAACCAATTCGGCAAAGGTCAACCCACAGATGAAATGCTCAGTAATGTTGCGTGGATATCACGAAGAATGGCGTATGTTATGAAACCGGTAGAATTTCAGGTAAAAAGCCTTATCTTACAGGGTTACTCTAATTGAATTAAGGGTTCATCCATCTAACCATAAATAATGGTTGAAAACCATAATATATGAAATAACTGCAGTTCATACTGAAGTGAAGCTCCTAATCATAATTTGAACTTACGCACCTAGTTTAGCAGAAAAAGGACCAAAAATCTATCCCCAGGTCCAGTAGTAAGGGTTAAATGAAATTTTTTGTTAAAAAAGGCCTTCGGGCCGATATTCTGAATAAGCTCCAGTTGTAACTGAAAGTCGAAATTACCTTTTTACATTCCCTCATACTAACCATATAATATAGGTCAAGGAAGGTGATCTCAAAACACTACTGGAAGCCCAGAAGGAACACATTCGATTAAAGCGGAGCCAAGGTGGGACACCCCCGGTTAGAGCCCAACAACCGAATTTCCAACCATGGCCAACGCGAGACCCAAGTAGAGCTCGAAGAGGACCAAGTGGACGGATCACTATTCGTAACGGTCCCCGACGAAGCACTAAGCGTTGTTACCCAAATATCAGCTATCACAATCATTCGCTTCCGGATCAACCGGCAGAAATTCCAAATAAAAGAAAATGCTGTGGTGCCTGCCCGACTGAGGAACTCTCCAAAGCTTCCATCAAAAAGGAGATAAATGAATCCCAATATAGTGAGGCGGATATTACAGCGGAAATGGACATCAGCATGGCCAATTCCACAGTCCTAACTGATGCATCTCATGCCACTGATGCATCAGCACTGGATAGACCAACATCGGAAACCTCCTTTGCTCAAAATCTGGAAGAAAGTGCAACAGCAGGTATAAAAATAATGTGATATTAAACATATATGTACAAATATAATTCAGCCATTTCAACTCCATCAAGAGATGCAGTACAAAAAACGGTAACACCAGGGTCTTCAGGGACTAAACGCTCAATAGCCCCAGGAGTAGAAGGTATCATTCAACGAATGAAGCTCGATGATTCACCCAGACCTAAACAAGTCACGTGGTCCAGTCGGTCTTCAGACATCATGGTTGAAACTTCAGAAAATGAAGAAGAACCTACCTTGCCTTTCACGATCACCTCAATTCGTCAATGTGAAGGAATTGAAACTTCAGCAGATGCTGCAGAAAAAATCAAAGAATCCTTGAATAAGAGTAACTCTCTTACTCCATCTAAGGTGAGTAACTTCAAATAAATACGATTAGGTAGTTGCATAAAAAATGAAGCCTATAAAATTAAATTATGTTAAGATTGAGGCCCGAATTCGTGCCACGCCACTGCCAGAGTCCTTGTCCGACTTGCTGACTCAACAACAGCTGCTTCGATTGAAGAAGATACAATACGAGCATAACCGAAAACAAAGGGCAAAGCGAGCCCTCAAGCTCATTGATGCCATTGAACGCAATGACCTTGATACCATCCACAATATGGCAGCACTATAATAACGATGCCATATTCTACTTCATAAATATTATGTAGCTTCATACTCCAACACTTAACACTGCCATCCTTAATAAAATTTGAAAAAAGCATAACCAAAACACGACTCCTACTAATTCATGGATACTAAATCATGGATAATAACGGAATAGCATAGAGAGTCTCTCCCAGGTTTTAGTTATGGAACTAGCAAAGTTATTATAGGATGGTTCAAAAAAATTCTAGAACAAAAAAATGAAAAATCGGAAAAAACTTTCTAGATTACAGCCTAACATCGATCTAACCTTATTTGTTATTGTTAGACGTTAAATCTTCTTCCAAGTGAAGCAGCTAATAAATGGTAAACCCAACAAAAGGGGGCACAATTCGCGATCTGCTAGTAAACTAGAAGCACGAATTTTTTAAGTCCCACCCTCCACCCTATAATAACTATGCGACGTTCGTCTCTCCCAGGTTTTAGTTATGGAACTAGCAAAGTTATTATAGTAAGAAAGCTGATAAAATTTTGCACCCTACATACCCGCCTCTCTATAGTCAGAGTATATTGAAAGTACTAAATCTTCAATTCAAAACCGAATTGTCCTGTAATTGGACAATTGTCACTGGCGTGATTCTCACAAAATTTCGCCAATGAGGCTTTACGCTGTGTGCCCACCCAATTTGGTACTCCAATAGCCTAGTCATGTGACATAGGATGTATGACGTCATATCATGTCTAGTCACACTTACCCAGCACCTATGCATGGCACGTGACCTTTCTCCAAAATCATTATAAGTGACGTTACATGATGGTAAAATCCTAATTTCGGAAAATTTTTCCGGAAAACACCCTGTGTGCTCAGCCGAAACTTGTCAATAAGGGTTAATGAGTGTTCGTTCAAAAATGTGTTTGACCGTGATTCATTTTCAAGCCGAACAAATTCATTTAAC
>SCLD01149679.1:0-22156 GCA_004367895.1 Oikopleura longicauda
CGTTAGGGTACGAGGATCCTGGGTACTGAAATACATGTTAATTTGTTTTTTCAGTAAAATGACTTTCAAATTCACAACTCTGCTTTCAGCCAGAGATCGGCGGCAGCGGTAACCAAGAAGCCGGAAGGCTCCAAGAAGGTAACATCGATCATGGTGACGGATATCGGTGACAAATCACGTCACCAACATCAAGAGCTTGGCACCAACACCAAATATCGGTCACCAACATAAAGTAATGAAATATTCGCCAAAATCGGTCACTTACATAATGTAGTTTTTTGTTGGATCATTTTTGGGGATGAGGCATAATGTTGCAAGACCTGATTTGGTGAGAATTATGGTTATAATGTGTATGGGAAATCATATCCCCCCAACATATGGATTCAACAAAAAACCACATTATGGCTATAATGGACACTTTTTCTGATGCACATTATTTTCATCAAAAAAAATGTCATTATAGTGCATAATGTTGACATTGTTTCCCGCCGATCTCTGCCTGCGGTACTAAACACCCTATGTATTGATCGGTTGTACATTAGGATTTTATCCAATACTATAATACCTTTTAAGGATATTGTACTTACTCTTGTGTTACCCCACCCACAGACTCTGACACTGGCACCACTTGGCATCCATTCATTGTTTCGGTTACTTGGCATAGCAATTGATTTTACTCTAGTATTGAGATTGAATGATGAACTGAGTTTGAGTATACAGATATCGTTTTTTTGGTTTCTATTATTGTATTGTGGATGATTGACCCAAGTTCCAACTGTTTTCTTTTGCTGGGAAGACTCATTTTGGGCAATGTTGTGTGCACCACCAACAGCGGTGACAGTAGCGCTGCTTCTGCAGTGAGCGGTGGAGAGAGACAATGTATGGCTCAGAACCGGCAGATGGGATAGATCCACCGATAATCTAAATCAAAATTTATAGGGGGACAAAATTATTATCTTGGTCTAACTTTGACAGAGCTGTCAGCAGCAGCGAGAGCAACAAGACCGGCGGCGAATTTCATTTTGAAAATTTCTCGAAAATTCAAAAATCTAATGATATTTTAAATTTTGTCGCTTTTATCTTGAATCGATCATCTGATTAGCTCTTAACGGGTGATGAATTCGCAAGCCAGATTTGAAACGTAATAAAAGTAAACTTGCCGCATCATAACCGAGGCCGACATATGCTGTTTCAAAAATACTGTCTAACTTATAAACATAAAGTGGGTTAAGAAATCTTACAACTAGTAACTGACTCAAAAAAAAATTCACTAAGAATCTAAACTGTCATGGGTTTCAGTAAAATTTCAGGGCAGGACTAGGGTAAATACCGGGTTTTTTTTTAGTTTTCACAGGAATTTTATTTTGTATACGGTAACAGACTCAGATTGAAGTTATGAAAAAGAATGAAAAATCTCCTTTCTCACTTTTGCGTGGGCAAAGTAGTTCGTTCTTTAGGGTGTTCGGAGCCTCGGACTGTCCGCTGTTCGTCAATTTGGACCCTGCAACGAGAGTTATGATCAGTCAAGGTCATTTTGAGAGTCAAATGACTGTCACATGAGGTAACATTTATTGAATCTCAAAAATCGCTCTTACAGTAAGGCACCTCCTGAAATTCAAATCCATATATTGTTGTGATATTCTGTAATCAGGAAATAACAATTTCAAAGTGCTATCAAATGAATGAATTTCACAAATACCCTTCACCAGAAAAATACATAAGTCAGATGGAAGATTTAGCTTTCGAGTCGAGTAGTCCTTCTCTCCTCTTTAAAAAGGTCATTAGAAAAGTGCGAATCGATTTTGTCCCACGCTAACCATCATTTGATTGGTCAATCCTGCCACAATTTGTTACACTAGCGGGGATATTAGACCTTTTTGACATCCAGAGAAAATGGTTAAATCGACATACTGAAATAAAAAAATATCATCAATTAAATAAGGTAAAATGTCAAAAGATTGCCTTTGGGTATTTCTAGCCTCTGGCTTTTTTGGGCCCGAAGCAACGTCTTGGAAATATTTTTTTTTGATTACCAGTGTTCTAATTTAAATAAATCCTAGAAAATGAAAGTCAACAATAGAAGAATGAATTTATTTATATGCGCTTGCTTTATCCTTATGCTGATATTAATTTTTAAGACTGCCTCAGGAAAAGTTTTAAGTTTCGTTCTTTTGATTTGATTTTTATTTTGGACTGTCCGGTCTAGTCTAGCGGATTGGGGACAAATCCTGGCAGAATTTTAACCAAAAAATAAGGGCTCTGAGGCCCACGATCAGGGCTCTGAGGGAAGACGTTTTTTGGTCGTCCTCGTCCCAAAAATCTCAGGGACCGATAGCCAAACAAGACCAGAAGTGGACCGGTAATAAGCCTTTTCCATAGCATGCACAGTTCTCAACAGTATCATGGCGAAGTTTTCGACCGGTATCGTGACTTTTAAGATTTGGATCCGAAATAAATTGATATAAATTTGATTTGAACTTGACAAAGATGAACAATTAGGGTATATCAATCGAATGGTGACCAAAAGATCAAAATTAACACTTTCGACACCGAATAATGGCCTTTCTTTACCAAATAGTGCATTTCCACAAACAGAATTATCCGTCAGACGCTCCAACTTGGTGAAATATTGTGGAAAAAAGTTACGACACTCAAATAGATTAGTTGGAGAATATGAAAGAAAACTTAGTTTGGTAGCAAGGGTAAGTTTCAAAAATACGTCCACTTTAGATTTGAAAAAAAACCCGATGTTGGTATCTTGCGACTCATTAAAAGAACAAAGAGGGTCATTCAATAGAGTGTAACACTTTCATATAAGTTTTCAAAAGTGTTCCACTTTTGTGTGTGCAAGATCTAGACCAGGTGTTCCACTCTAATGTATGACCCCCTATACATAGAATTTTATTTCAGATAAACGAAAGAAATATCGGTTACTGTCTGATTCCGAAAGCTGCTTCAACGACACTCAGTTTGATTATGGTAAGTTTTTATTAACATGATGGCGGGTGATTCATAATTTCTTATTCATTATTTATGATTCATAATTTATGAATCATAATTATGAATTATAAACGTGGAACGCTTCGCCCACGGCGTTGCCAAATAACTTGGGCAGAAACATTAGGATTTTGGTTGCAAAGTGGACTTCTCGAACCTCGAAATCTTCCGATATCCCACCCTTTCCTCCTCCCTTTAAAATTTTTGTTTCTATCCCATTCAATAATAATATCACAGTTAAAATCTCTGCATCTTTGATAGGCAGATTTTTTTGTTCTGCTTATGAAAGACGTCGAAAAGAATGTAGTCGTACAATGATAGCTCCCGACCGCTCGGTATCTTGGAACCAAGGTCCGAGGATCGATCCAAGTCGTCGTAGTCATAGTTGTTGTTGTGGTAGTGGTAGTCGTCGTGGTCGTGGTTGTCGCGGTAGTAGTCGTGGTCGTTGTGGTGGTCGTGGTGGTAGTCGTCCTGGGTTTTGTGGTAGTAGTCGCCGTTGTGGTGGTCATGGTTGTGGTAGTAGTTGTTGTGGTAGTCTGCATCGTAGTTTTTGTTGTAGGCCTGACCGTGAATCTCGTAGGCCTGACTGTGAATCTCTTTTTGCTGGTAGTAGGTTTCACCTTTCGAATAGCAATAGTTGGCGTCGAAGTCGTAGTAATAGTAGTAGTTGATGTAGTGGTGCTCGTAGTAGTTGTGGTTGTGGTGGTGGTCGTGGTTGTCGTGGAAGTGGTTGTAGCTGGATTCTTGGGAATGGCTAGATTTCAAATTTCCTGGCTTCATAAATTCTTACCGTTAATGCTTACCAGAGGTTCTTCGTGTTTGAATGCCGGGATCACCCTTCTGTCCTTTTTGTCCTTTTGGTTCAGATCGCCCAGTTGGTCCAATTTTTCCAGGTGAACCTGCCGGCCCTTGTTCGCCTTGCTCACCACGCTGTCCTTTTACACTTTCACCATTGTCACCTTTGGCTCCTGGATTTCCATCGATACCTGATAGTCCAGGTGGTCCGGGCGGACCAGGTTTTCCCACGCGACCTTGATCACCTGGCGGTCCCATCGGACCAGCGGGACATTGATTGACACAATTTTTATTGGTTGCAACACTTATGCTTCCACTGCTTACTGTTGGAGGTAAATAATAATGCTGTCCATATTTCTCTAATCTATAGGAATGATCGTTCAAAACTATCTCATCTGTTATCAGAAACGTTGAATTCATTGCAATTACTGAAGCCATTTGGATGATACTGTGAGCAGAGTCTCCTTGCAGTAATGGATAGTAGATTTCTCGAACCGCTCCCGGGCTGAAATTAAACGATTAGAATTTGTCCAGAAAGCTGAACCCTCCTCGGAGCCTACTGGGGCCTCAACAGACTGATATTATGAGTCATATACTTACGGGACTCTGTTTGAACCAAGCCTTCGATCGGGACCTCGGCGTAAAGTTTGATTTGTTCGACTTTCAAAGTAGTTCCAAATGAGTGATGGCCGTAGGTGTACGCGGACCATTTGTTTAGAACCGTTCGTAAACGTTATTTTTCCATACGATGCGTTGGGTGAGACTGTTGTGGCGAAAACACTCACTGTTAGACAGAAAATAGGTAAAAACATGGATATTTTCTCTGGATTTTGGCTATTTTTGGGCAAGTTACTGTGATGAGTTGAATGTGGAAATGCTTTTGGCTTTGAATCAGTTGCTGATTTACATTAAATGGTTTTCAATTATTTATATTTTGCTAACAATAAGAATCGGTCAATCGGGGGCTATTATAACCTGAAATGACCTGAATTCGTGCATCCGTCTCCTAGCCGTGCCAACTTTTAAGATTTTCAATTATGTAACTGTCTCATAGACAATGGTTATTTTAATTTCGATATTTTGACATGAAAAAACTCAAAAAATGACTATGGCATATGAAAACCTTATTAAGGGTGACTACCGTTTCAGTCAATATCTGAATTGGTCTATTTTTGATGAAAATCGGCTTTTCGACGAACATTGATTGTTTTTCCCAAAAATTGTATTTGCTCAAAAAGCCCCTCAGAAAATTCAACATAAGAAAGGCGGATCAGATTTGAGTTTATTCTTCCAGTTCTAATATAGGATTTCTCCGGCAACACACTCTACATATGGCCGTGAAATATGTTTGTATCAAATTCTGTCTTTTCGAGGATTCAAGTTTTGAAGTTTATCAATAACAGTGATTTAAGCTACATGCGAATGGTTTCATCAAATCAATGAAAAATGCCACAACGGGAGACCTTCGAAGTGGTGATGAACGAATCAACAAAGAATGCGATTCATTTGACAAGGATAATTTCAATTTACTCGATTTAATCAGGTTTTCTTTGGACGGTTTATCACCGGGCCGCCATGGTTCGTCCGTGAGGTCATATTCAAATTTCGAGATTGAAACTCACCTAAAGCACTGTGTTTTAAAATACCGAAAACTCGCTTCAATGCATCCCAGTTATAATTTTATTTTCACTCGAGAACCGATAAATAGATTATATTCATGCTGGAAAGATAAGATTTATAAGCGCGAAGGTCACCAATATTATTATGAAAAGGCAAATAAAAAGATATTCTTATCCGAAGGACTGGCTTTTTTATAATTTAATCCTCTTTGGCGAATTTTCGAAAAATGACTCGGTCGATAGACGGAAAACTCAACTATCCTTAAAACGGTCTGGGAACTTTGGATGAGTTTTCCAAAAATCAGCCTCCAACCGAAAAAATAAGTTCCAAAAATCGGATGAGTTTTCCAAGATATGTCAATATGAAAACAAAATCCAGATAAAATTCATCGTGAACTTTCCCAAATCACGCTAGGTAAAACGCTCATCCTCACTTATTTTCCCTGGATTTTGTTTCCGTCAATCGGCGAAATTCCACGATCGGCGAAATTCCAAAAATAGAATTTTTGAATTTGCCCTGGATTTTGTCCGGTGGGTGAAATTCCCAATTTTTTGAGGATTTTGTTTCCGTTCATTGCTAAGAAGAGTTACATATCAGTTTATAAAGCCAAAAAAGGCGTTTTGAGTCCACCAATGAGTTCGATAGATGCGTGGGATACTGGCCTCAGAGCAAACTTCAGTTCCTTTCTTACATGGATAACTATTGGTAGAAATGCTTTTAGCGACGAGCACTGGGCGCCCATGGTGAGAAACTGTAACCCATGTTCCGTAAACTACGATCTGATTGGTCATTTGGAATCGCTCAATGCCGACCTCGAGGTGAGAAAGGGGTCAAAGGTCAAGTGGACTCATCTTGGTTATTTCAGACTTTATACGACGAACTGAACGTAAAAATTGACCCAAAAGAACTCGAAATTGGATTAAGAAATGTGAATGGTCATTCAACAACGAATTCGAGTTACCCATCAATAGGATTTGTTTCGAGATTTTTGTCTTATCACTAACCACCTATAAAATACTTACGATTTTTTCAAAAACTTAAAAAAGCTACATTCATGGCAGATTTGACTCTCGAAATTCGACTGAAATTATTAAGGGTGGTGCGAATAAAGATTTAAGTTTTCCTCCGCAGCGCCATCATTAAGGGGGGGTCACACATTAGACTGACCCATTTGATTGTGTGGGTTGTACGCCTACATTTTTTGATTCGCACCATTTAAAAGGATTTATAAAAACGATTATATTGCATTTTCATATGAAATCCCGTCTTACCTCAAAAACTGATTCTGTCATATTATTCTACGGATAAAATACATTAACAAAATTTATTTTTTGCATGACTCATAATCCATGACTCATTGAGTGTTTGATATTTAGTGCACAGTCGAAATTTGCGGAGGTTCCAAATAAATTGCGAATCGCGAAGCGACAAAGATTCTGTTAGTTCTCGTTCTTGAAGCCGGATTTGGCGTTGACGATGTCGGTAACGAAGGTGGCTCAATGTTGGACTGTCCCGGACGTGGTTCTCCGGAAAGTGAATCAGATGTAACAGCTTGGACAGTGAACAGCTCAGCATAAGTTGGTGGTAAATCCAAAAGTTCGTGACTTTTAAGCGCTTCACTTGAAGGAATGAAATCCTGCATTCGGAATAGTCTATTTATCGTTGATAAATCAGATCCTTATATTAGGGTGAGGATACTTTCATAAAATGACCGATCTAAGACCCGATATCATGAAAGTCGTAATCAGTGGTGTCTTTAATAGAGTCGGAAACAGTTTCCGGAAAACTATCCTCACCCATCCTTGAACAATGACCGGTCTTTGTGTCACTTGTGGTTTACATCTATTTTTGCATTTTCTGTTCAAAACAAAACCTTTTATTCGAATCGTTCAAATTCTTTATGGGTCATTTATCATGAGTCACATAATATGCCAATGAAGTTGCTAACTAAGAGCCAAAAGAGCGAGACGTTTTTCAATTTTACTGGACCGTGGATCCAACCTAGGGAACTAGTAAGGCCTGCCAAGTAAAAAATACACCAAAAAATCGCAAAATTCGGGAGATATCCTTCACCTGAATTTCAAAGAGGTACCATTACGTAATCAACCGTAATTACCATTATTTCTCCGCCAAAACACAATTACTTAGTCACACATCACCGAACATATTCACCACACCCCGATAATTTCAGAAAAAAATCCCCTTTCATCGATACAACCAATTCACTACACCTCTTACATACATCTTATTCTCAGGGAGCATGACTCATCAACTCAGAATCCAATTTTCGACGCCGTGATTCACGGCAGACATCTCTCCGAAAAATACTTGGTTCGAACACTATGACTAATTCAAGTTCACGCACCAAAGCTCCTCATAGAAAACACTATTCATATAGAAGACCCAGAGAGAAAAACAGGACTTCAAATAATACATTTTCCCCAGAGAAAAAGTTAGAGACTAGTCTGACATTGAACCAATTCAATTTCCCTAATTCTCACTTCCACCAGATCCCCTACAATAATAAAAGAAAACTCTCAAATAAACTATCTTTTTTCAGACGGAAATCCATGAGTCGCCTCGTCTATAAAGATGGTCCAAACACCAACAACAAGATAAGATCAGCCCGACAACTTTCCAAATGGTATGATGGCATCAGAGACAGGCACATCGAACAGGAAACTTTTATAATGCTCGACTATGAAACGACACATGATTGCGAATTAGGAGAAGACTGTTCACCAGGACATCACCCAGACTGTCATCTATGGGACTCGACTGGCAATCCAATTAGGAACATTACATTCCTACCCCAAGCAGCACGTGGTACAAATACAGTTTTAGTCGAAATCGCACCTGCCAAAAGACAAGAATGGATGTCGTTTGTCTGGGAATGGGGTCTAGTCAAAACCTACGATTATCATCCGGCCAAAGTCGAAGACTCATCACTTTTGATTCACTTTCAAAACACCTCCCACTTTCTACTCATGCTCAAAATCGGAAAGAAATGGATATCTTCAGTGGATGTACTCTGGGAATTCCTGGAATTCGACTGTCTAAATGTCTTCTGTATACTAGCAGCGAGAAAAGGAAAAAATACAATCAGAGGCAGGTCATTTATGTCGAATCAGAATAGGATGATCATCAACCAGAACCTCGATCCACAGAGAGTCATGGCCAGAATTAATACATTCTATCAAGAATGGGCTGATATGAAAGCCGAAATCGATCATCGATTCTCCATGTTTCCGGACATGCCAAAGAATGAATATCCTGACCTATCAGTCCTACAAAGACCAGCCAAAAAGGATTTCAAACCGGAGAATATCTATCCTGAAGAAAAATACCAACAGTGGATGAATAGATACTACACCGAAGATTGCCTAGTTTGGGAAACGGAGAAAAACAAAAACCAGTCAGAAGAAATTGGTTTTGGAGGCGGAAATAATCAGATAAGACTCTTATCAGAAGCCGTTATCAAAAACTCTAAAAACCTCCAACAAATACGGGCAGAAATGAATGATCAGCCAAGAAACGCCCGCCCTGAGCTACCCAGAGTTGCGAACAATATCACAATGGCTTCGGAGAGAATAATTCCAGGAAATTCATCTCAAGAAAGCGCTCCATCGCTTCAAAATCAAGACCAACCTTCGAATCACAACCAAGAAAATGAGTCAGAAGGAAGAAGATTTATTATGGAGAAGTTCAGAAATTCAATCAGCAAAGAAAATGAAAGGGGCAGACCAATGATTCCCAGCGACTCTGATTCCGATGATTCAGTATTCACCTTCCGCACAGCAAAATCCAGAAATGCGGACAATCATTCAGGGAAGTTCACTATCAGTTCAAAAGCCTCTTCTAATTTCTCAAGAGCTTCCAAAGTGCCATCCGGTTTTCATTTCCGAATGAATAGAAACCAGAACAACGCCCGAAGACTGAACACAGAACCAATCCCAAGCGAAAGGAGTCAAATCATGAGCACTCAAAATGAATCAGTCGCACCAGAACATGATTTAGGAAAGATTCTATCTCGTAATAAGGACAAACTTGATGAGCTCGACACGAAAATCATTAATACGGCAATAAAATTGGACAACATCCTCTATGGCCTTGACAAAAGTTTCGAAACAGCGAGAGAAAGAATCCAAAAAGACCAATCTTCGATTATGGCTGAACCACAGATAGCAATTCAAATGGATAACATGAGAAAAGCTAGGAAAAGGGATCGAAATTCAATAATCGACTCTGATGATACGGATCCCGACCTTATCAGTCCTAAAAGATCCTATAAAAAAATAAACCAAAAAGCCCGAAAAAGTCAAAGTAAAGGGCCCGATCAACTAAATGAATCTTCATACACCCTGAGAACCAGGTCAGTTATCTCATCCCCTTCTAAAGCACACCCAAAAATATCTCAGGCCGAGCCACACAGGGAATGCAAGAGGAAGAGGAAGAGGAAGACGCCCAAGCCTAAAATAATGTCCAAGAACAAACAAGTCAGAAAGGTCAGAATGAACATAAAACATAAAATAGCTATGAAAGAGAAACATAAAATTATTTTTTGGTTCAGCTGCTGTGAAAATTTTTTCATCTCCACGACCAAAACGAAAGAAACATTTCTCACGAAAATGGGATGCTCCTGTAATAAAATCACCGTCAAAAGTGCCAAATCTTTTACTGTATCTCTCGACCTAATAAAAAGATTATGGACTAAATTAATCATTAATAAACCCACGCCTTTCTGTTTTTTAGATAAAGGCAAATGCTCTTTCTCCACCAATGATAAAGGAGGCATAGAAATTCGTCGTAAGAATGAATTAATTTCCGTCTTTCAGATATCAAAATGGGCCAATCGTAAGTTAGCCGAATGGATAGATAAGCACAGGGATTATTTTGAAAAGGTAATTTGCAATTACATCCATAGAGATATCTCGGATGCTAAACTTTTACTAGAGGCGATCGCTGAGAAAATAGATCAATCTTGCGTTTACGAAATCGATGATGAAGAACGGGCAATGGTTGACAAAATGAATGATAAGGATTGGGTAACATTATATAAAGAATGCGATATCCATAATTTACCACCTACGCCTCATGAAACCCATGCTAAAGACCAAGCAAGATCTAAAGAACTTGAAATCCGAAGAATTATCGAAAATAAAATGGTTATATGGTCCGAATCGTTCAAACTGACTAAATGCCTAGAGAATATACGTGAGTCCCCATTACCTCAGACTAAAGAAATTCAACACGCCTCCGCAATTGAAAATCCCACCTCCCCCAACCAAAATATTACGATTGAGACTTTAGATTCAATACCAGAATTTCCTAGAATTATAAACCAAAACGACCCTTTATCAGAGCCCGTTTACCACCAATGGTCAAACGGAGATAATTATAAATTAAAAAGAAACCCAGTAGACCAGTCCAAGTTTAACGAACCCTTTACCCAACATGACCATCATGAAATAAAAAGCCCTAAGGTGGTTTATATGAATGCTCCAATCTGGAAACTTCAAGGCAATAATGATTTATTCTATGAAGTAACAAAAAGATATAACCCAGATATCTTGGTAGCAGTAGAGTGTTATTGGAACCCTAATAAACATGAAGCCTTCATCCCTCCCGAATACAACCATTACACCCACGCAAAACTAAAAGAGAAAAACACTATAATTATGACAAAAAAATCTTCAGATTTCATCGTAAAGAAGTTGAAAAGCAAAATCAACGAAACCACGGTGGAGATATCAAATTCAAAAGCGGAAACAATCTCAATTACGGCAATCTACAGGACTCAAACCAATGAAAAGGTATTTAGGAAGTTAGGTTACGCCACTGGAGATCTTGAAAAAAAGATGCTGGACGACATTACAGATATAGCGGTTAGGAACCTTTCGAAACCATACACCAGTTTTGTCCTTGGTGATTTCAATGCGGATATGTTTAGGAACACCACAAAAGGGGACACCTACGCAAAGAACAACTGGGAAGATTTTTTTACCAACACAAATCAGAGCATTTTGCACGGTGTGGACACTTACCAATCGAAAGTCACAGGTACCTGGAGTAAAATTGACCACATTATTACAAATCACAAATCAAAAATTAATTACGTTGAATTTGACAACATTGAATCGCCCCTATATTCAGACCACAAAATGTTCTCTTTTGAAATTCCAATGGAAATGAGAACACCACCTAATAAAGAATATATTTTAGCCAAAAAGAAGCTCAAACCGTTGGAAAAGAAAAAGAACGAAGTGACAATGAATAAGATTATGCAAGAATTACAATCAGCATGGCCCACGTGCACAGGATCACACGATAAGGTAAAGGCCTTTGAAATCTGTACCGCGAATCACCTTCCACTAAATACAATTCTTAAAAAGACGGAGTCGTACTGTGCGAACGACGATCCGCTAGTAAAATCTCTACTATCTAAAAGAACGGAATGGATCTCACAAAAAGGTTATTCAGGTATAGGAAAGATTTTCAATGCAAACGATCCCAAATTGAGAGAGTTCAACTGGAGAATATCGAAAGCAAAGAAGATAGCACTTAGAAACCGCACAATGAAAATGATCTGGAAAAGAGGAGCAAAGCCCACGCAATGGGACCTTTTCAAGGAATTTAAAAAATGCCAAAAACCATTGCCTAAATTCGTGACGCCAGCTAGCACGGCCAGATATTTTAGTCATCTTAGTTTTAATTATGAAAGTAAATCAAAACCCATGCCCACAATAACGGAACTGGCGGATAGGTTCGAATTCAGCATGCTCAACAATTCAGGACAACTGCTCAGAGACGTCAAAAAGATCATTTTAGACGGAAGGGGTTCAAATCACGCCTACGCTCAGGACGGGTTGACACTAATGTCCATAAAGAAAATGAATGATCGTGGTTTTGAAATGATCAAAGATACGATCAATCAAATACTAGACGAGGCAAAATACCCTGAAAGTTTCCGTACGAATAAAATCCGCCCGGTCGATAAAAAGCCCATTATACAGGAATTAAAACACCTACGTCCAGTGACAGTAGCAAGACAGATGACCATGCTCCAAGAGAAGACAATGACGAAACAGTTAACGTACGAGTCTGAAGCGAAGCCACTTCTCCATCAAAACCAATTTGGATTCCGTCCTATGAGGTCAATTGGTCAACTGCTGAACAAATTCAGGAAAGCGGTCGCGAGGCTTGGTCAAGGTAAGAAGCACTGTATATTGTTAACGGACCTCTCAAACGCCTTCGGTTCGAGCGATATTGAAATAATTATAGGCGAACTAAAAAATGATTTAGGTCCGAAGGCAATTGACATCTTGAAGGCGTTCTTATCCCCGTGCACAAGTCAAGTGATGATTGGCAAAGAAAAATCCAACTTCTTCCATATGGCCCCCCGTGGCTATAGTCAAGGCAGTTGTTTAAGCCCTTTACTCTTCAGTCTAATGATGCGACACGCCCACTCTAGAGTTACCTTTGACGGCTATTCCTTCGCAGACGACTGTACATTTTTAATCACAGGCGATAATGATGAAGAAATCATAAACAACATAAAAGAGTGTATCAAACAATTTCATGCATACTGTGATTCGCTAAATATTAAATTAAACGTGGGCAAAACACTGTATATCTACGAGAATGAACTTGAAATTATCATCGACGGCAATAAAATCGAACGAGAAGAGAACTCAAGAGTTTTAGGGGTCAGAATTGACAATAAACTTGACAACAATGCCCAATTAAAATACTTAAACTCTCAAATAATTACGATGTCGGCAATGATAAAAGGGTACAGATCAAGGTGTGACGAAAGGATGATAAAAGTACTCATTCAATCATATGGTCACGGAATGGCTAATCATTGTGGAGCATATTTCAGCATAAAACCACAATACCTTTTCAATTCCATTCAATCAAAGATAAATAGACTTATCAAGCCTAAAATCATCAAAGGACTCCTCTCGGACTTTTATCACAGTGTGGGATTAATTGACGATGAATTTGACCCTACGCAAATTTTCGAGGCGAGAGGGAAAAAAGCAATTGATTTGGATCTGATGGACCTAGTAGAACTTCAAACGTTTCTGGAAAATGAAAACGAACTCGACGATAATGAACTTGCGAAAATCGTTAAAAGGAAACTAAGACTTCTACAGAAAAAAGCAAGTCTCCCAAACGAACTTTTATCTGCGAAGGATTCAAGTGCACTCAAATTGGCTATTGCTGAAAGAGATAATCTCAGGATTAATTACCCTCATTATAACAACTTAGATTTACCTCAATGGCTAATATTGAAAAGATTAAATATCACCTCAATCCAGAACAACCTACGCAAGCTACAAATGACTAGACTAGGAAAAATTATTCAAAAAGCGCGACCATTATTCGAATTCGAAGAAATCCTTGAATATGCAACTAATAGGTTTTATGAGGATAATAATGACATGAGACCTCTAGGTACCTACCCTTATTTCCGTAGATATCTTCACAGAGACCGACATTCCAAAAAGTCTTATTTAGACAGATCATGCCCGGAGATTTGGTTCCAAGAATTGAGAAAATTACCGGTCACAATCAAAAGGACATTAAGATCTGGCACTTTCATCAACACGGTGGGTAAATTCTACCAAAACAGATGCCAACATAAAGAGAGTGCCACGGCAAGATGTGACAACTGTGGTAATAATCAGAACAATTATTCTTCCGACGATGAAAGACTCATCATGAATCAAATAGTAATGGACTCACATAATGAGTCATCGATTGAGTCATCCTTTGAAAATGATGAGTCACTAAGAGAACACGAAATTATTGAAATAAGACTCAACGAAGAAGGACACAATATTTACAGACTATCAGAAATAGACTTTAGCCGACTGAATCAGAGAAGACAAGAAATCCTGGGATCAATTCTCCGAAAATAAGAATTCAATAAAGAAGCCTATCCTACATCACTGGAAGTGCCTCAAAGAGAAATATTTGACGATCAGATAAAATCGCAGCGTAGATTTAGAGCCTGGGACTGAGCTCTTATCAAAATTTTTGATAAACTCACCTCCCACTCTCATGAAACTCGCGATCAAACGATTCGACCAGAGAACTTACAGGATTTCTAGAATCTCTCTAGATTGAAATACAGAGCTCTCTCAAATAAATTTATCCATTTGTTGACATTTTGGGAAATTTTCGTTTTTAAGGTGTAACATGACACTTCTAAAAAACTTTCTAGATTATCTCAAATCTAAAACTTTTTTCAAAAACCAAAATCAGTCTAAAAACGAAAAATTTTCAAGACCCAGCCTCAACCGAATACCAACAATGGAAAGTAATCTCGCGTTCAACTTTCAGGAATTTTTCACGGGACTGCAAGAGATGGAAGCTAATTGGAAAATATGCATCCAAGTGGTTGAGTCGAAGACTTTTCAGGCTCTTTACGAAAAAGATGAGGATTTTGCCAGGTTCAAATCTCTGATTAGCGATTTACCATGGGAAGAAAGAGAATTAAACATCTCCTGCTTCGCTCAACATGTTCGGGACATGGTTATCGCCAAGCCAAAAATCCCGTACACCACCTTCAGGGAAAACGTCCGTAAGGCCATGCATGGAACATATGGAAACATAGCGGTTGACGAATCAAAATCATTTGGATTGCTCACCGATGTAAATAACCCTTCACACGATCACATACATTCGTACTAAAACGCCTATTTTCAGATAAACCTCCTGACAGGATCAATGATCCATGAGATTGAATCTCTGGCGACCACTTGTGGAAAATTCGCTGAAATTGATCTCAAACTTGCTGCAGCTGACTTCATCAAGAAATATGACGGGGATATGAAAAACATCACCGCCAACTCTGAATGGATGAGACTGTACAAAGCTGATTCATTGAAAAAGTCAACAAAGTCGACGGACCTCGCTAGAGGACCATATTCGGTAAAGTACAACGCTTTGCTCAATTTTGGCACCATGTGGGATGAAGTTGACGGAGTGAAACCAGAATGTGAAACTCTAGGTAAAACTACTCTATTTATCCATCACCTTATAAACCCATTCAGTCGAACGAACAGAAATGATTATCCACTCAAAAACCAACAAATTTGAAGTGGACGAATTTCTCAACGACTGGTGGAACGAACTGGCTAATCTGGGGCCAAGAGCAGCTAGGGAGTACGCGATAGCATTCTGTCTAGATCCGGTATGTGTCATTGTCCTGATCAATACTAGATTAGGTGAAGACCAATACCAAAAAAGAAAACATGCCGATGTGATCAATTTGGAAACAATGGTATTTAAATCTCATTTTTCTAAACGCATTTCCACACCCATCCAAACCGAACATAAAAGTCAACCCACGCAACTAACAATCATCTCATTTCATATTTTCTTTAGGACCGTCACCTACGCATGAATCCAGCGGATCCTGACATTCGTCGAATTCTGATTGAAGTTGGCCTGGAAGATCCGACAGCGCGTAAAGTATCGAGCCAAGTAGACATTCATCGTCATCAAACCCTTGCCACTTTGATTATTACCCACGCCCTTATCGAGCTCGATTGTTTTTACGAAATCCAACGTAAAAATAATGGAAAGCATTATATAACGGGTCGCCATGGCCAGGTTGGTGTCTCTGGAATCAAGGACCAACCTGGTACTGGGACCCGAATTGTACTGTGTGCCGGGAAAGGTAAACATAGCCGTGCCAGAGATGGATTCACGAGTGAATTCTTCAGAGGAAAAAACATGGGTTACGTTTACCTTTGTCTTCTAATCGCTTCTGACCGCCCCGAAAGTCCAATGCCCAGTGGATTAGCTTCAACATGTAAACGCCGTCTCAACAATACCGGTATGGTCATGATCAAAGCTCTCTACGACTACCAGTTCGAAAAACAGATCAATACGGCCTCGGTATCGTTGTTAAGGGATGAACACGGGTATATTGTTAATGAATTTATTAACAAAGCCAATTGGATACTCATGGGCTTCCATAATTTCAACAAACGTGACCCATTGAAGTCCTATGAATGCGAACGATGCTTTGAAACACTTGCCAATCTGTATATTACCTCTGGTAGGATTCAGCTTTGCTCGTGTCAGAAGTCATGTCAAGCCAGAAGAGCAGTTTTAGCATTCATGGCACTTACTATGGATTTCATTGATGAAATGGAATCGGCAACGGGCCTATTTCTACCACTCACACACTATTTTCTGAGTGAATCGGTCAACTTGATGATGCTGATCTCCGAACCGAGTCCGACCAGACCAGGTTATTTCAGGTTTGACGACCGTATGCCCAAATCATATGTGTTGAACGAAGCCATGACCGTTTCATTTCTCCAATCCGGTGAAGTGTCCAGTAAAACCATCTATGGTTAAAATCTATCCACCTATCCAGTACTTAGTCAAGTAAAAGACTTTAAAATTTATACTTTGTGCCACAAAATACGACCCCTATGTGCACTCATCTGTTTCTACTCTTCACAATATATCAAACCGATCAAAAAAGGTACCTTTGGTCGATGACCACGTGATGAAAACCCCTTTCTTATCTCCTTTCTCCGGTCAAAGCGCATATTACTAACTAAAGTTTTTTCTGCAAATAAAAATTCTTTCCCAATTTTCCGAAAATCGTTTATTTTAAAAGTTGTTTTGGATCTCAGTCAGTAATAGATAGTGACGGAAATGAGCTGAATTCGACTTCCAGCGGCACTGTTGGGATCACCAAGAAAACGAATCTTCAAATCCAAACCTAAATAAATCTATTTTTTAGGATATAAATCAAAATTTTGTTTTCAGAAAAATAGGTCCAAGAAAGAAACTAACCAGTCGGCATATGGTATTTGAAAAAGCCAACACCACCATATGTAGGTGTATTTGAATTCCAATCAACTCGACGAAAATCAGCTAGGAGGCGTGAAAAACTAGGGCCACAACATCTAAAAAATATCTCAATTCAGATTCTAAGGTAAAATGTTCCAAATTATGACACCAAAATAGTCACCTTCCATATAACATTCGCATCTGACTAACATGGTACCCAATAGAATTGAATTTTAGTTCGTCTTGAGGATCATCAGTTCTCTGGTCGTCATGTTCATCCAAATGTCTTCCCAGGATATGAGCAACATGCCCCTCGACAGCTGCTTGCCAGGTATCAAACTCAACAAGCTCAACGTCCCAAGCCTCACGAGGTTTATGTATAAACAACATAACTAAAAATAAAGGGACAAAATTTGGGATTACTAAATAAACCAATTATTCTTTCAGCAGACGTATTATCCAAGTAACTCGTCTTCATCTTCATCACCCATCTCACTGGCAGCTGCTCGTTCAATGTCAAGATCATTCGCAGTCTGTTTCATCAGAGCAAGTCGGGCAGCTAAAGGATCAGCGGAGGGAACGGCTTCAACTTCTTTGACAGGGACCACCGGACTATGGGAACGACTGAAGCCGGGAGGAGGACGAGAAGTAACAGGACCGGGGGCACGACCAGGACGATGAAGTTTACTTCGGTCGACACCAGGCGAACGATCAGAAAGATTTCGCTTTGAAAATTTAGAAAAAGCACTACGAAAATTGGTTCCAGTAAAGTTTTTTACCGAAGTGTCGACACCTGGTGGTGCTATATCGGGTTTTGACAACCGATAAGCATCCTCCAGGTTAGCCCTGTACGACTCGAACAGCTCATTTGAAACCGAGTTTTCTTCTCCAACGCCCCAGGACCCATCAAATGGGGATCGAAAGACTGGCCTGAAGTCACCCATACCAAAAGTGATATTGGGCCACCCATGAATCTAAAATAAAAATGGAAGAAAATAATCTTCGAATGCCTTTTTGATGACGTATTTCTTTTTAGTAAAGAATGAAATAGAACTACTTACACCTAATCCAGGCACACCAGAAACCAGAGATTTACAATAGGCTTCACCACCCCGTTCCAAACGACCAAAACAATGACCCAATCGAGTATTTTCTTTAAAGCATTCGGTAAATTGACTTTGGAATGAATCACGGGCATACTGCTGTCGCTGCCGAAGAATCGTCACATGTCCCATAACGTAAGCCAAACGACAATGGACAGTCAAAAAGGATATGGCCTCTTACTAGACTTCAAAGTCAAGTTACAAAAATTCCTATTTGTAAAATCAAATATCAAAGTAACCACAAAAAAGTAAGGGACCATTACATAAGGAAATTCAATCAAGATGAAGTCTTCCTGAAGCCACGGATCGACATAGAACCTGTAATTGATGAGAATCATACAAGAAAGTGCTGATTTGCTCGATCAATTGTTTTTTATCGTCGATTTCAACCATTTGTTCAACACGTTTCCGAATATGGTCGGCAGAATATTTATCAGAAAGAAACCGACGTAAGAAGAAAGGTAGCCTAAAGATAATCTATTTACAATATTTATGTCAATTAAAATATTATCTTACCGGTACAATAAGCTGAGATTACTAGCAACATGACCACCAAGCTGCATTCCATCGACACCACACTGTCCAAAATCAAATTCTCCAGCACCTCGTAAGTACTTTTCAGGATAGTACTCTTCGTGAATTCGAGAAAGATCCAACTTTTCAGTACTATAATGAAAATAAGGTAATTTTTTGAACAGAGGGAATTATTTCAAAAAGCAATAATACTTACAGAGTACAATAAGAGGGAAGATTCTTGAATCCAGAAGCACCGAAATACAATCCATCGCGATTGAAATTATCCATCCATCGACTGCCGCACAATTTGGTTTGGACACTGGCAACTACGGACAAAGCACTTATCAACCGAGCTTGACGGTCTGAAGCTAGGGTTCCGAGATGATGGGATCCAAGGTCACAGTTCTTCCGCAGATACCAAATGGGCACAGTGGGAAGTACTCGATTTCGTATAGGAACTAAAAAGGAATATTATGACTCATCATACCATGACTCATGACTAAAATGACACATGGGTCTGACATATCGCTCACAAATGAGTCATAATTAATTTAAAGCATATTTCAATTAAAAATGATATTAGTCATACATGACTCAATTTTAAAACAAAATATGTAGGTTCAAAAGACATAAAAACTATCTCACCTTGTGAAGCAGGTAATCCAAAATGATCCGATAACCGTCGCTCACAAACCTTATCAAAGTCCTTTTTAGAGCCATCGGATAAAGCAGTAAGATGAGTCATGACTTGTGTTACAGCATCAGTATACTGTACCAAACCTTCCTTCAGCCGTCCAACATTCTCCACCAATCCAGAACTGACTCGAGCAATATCCAGAGTCTCTGCACAGCTCACAACCTGATCAGCAACCATAGTTGAATCTACCAAGCCAGTGGGTATATAGCTAGGATAATCTCTGCCGACTTGGGTGGAGACCATAGCGCAGGCGGCAAAGCAATCAGCAGGAATATCACCACCGTAATCATAGTCGGTTGAGTCATCAAACATTCCAGAACTGCTGCTGATGGTAATAGGGCCTGTGGTACTTGCGTTGATAGCGGCATTAGAAGTATCCTGCTCGTCACCAGTACCCGCTTCCAAGGACTCAGGCTCAGTGGTTTTATCCGTCTCCATAATCGATAATATTTCCGTAGATTTCAAAAGATCTAAAAAGTGGGAATATTTTTAATTTCAGATAAAACCACTGTTAACTGGATCAAAATCAGTGACAGTTGAAAAATATGGCCCTAACCCTAATAATAAGAAATGACACGTGGAAATATTATGCTTTCAATATCAGATTCAACACTCAAAGTTGACTATCCATATTTCCACTGTCATGTTCAAAAGAATCTTCACCACTCTGCTCTTCTGGAGATGGAATTCGATCCACCGCCGGGTCAAATTCGGGGAGTCCATTCTCAACAGGGCTATTTCCAGCACGACGAGCAAGCTCCAACTCAGATACAACGGTTCGTCCATCATATGAAACCTGCCGAAAAGTCTGAGATAAACTGGCCACCGGGGGAGCAAATTCCGGCACAGATTCCATAGGGCCGGTACTGTTCAATCGTTGCCGAGAGGAGGAGGATTCATCCTGTTCCATACTCTCACTACGAATATGTAAATTACAGTACCAGATAAGACATACACGTTCTCACCTCAAGTTCAAACGCCGTCTCAACCGTGAAGGACCATTTGAATGTGGAGTCAAACCAAATGAGGAAGTTGAATTACCCAATCCGCTGGAACCAGAGCTCGACGGACGTCCACCACGGACACCTACACCAACACCAGAGTCGCCATTAGCAGGACCGGTATGAGTCTTCTTGTCACGAAAAGTGAAGCTCCTTAAATACATAATCAGCTTACTCAAAATTCACTTTCTCAAAGCTTAAAGACCACAGTCTCTCATACACTTACAGAGTCTGATTCAACAAATTTGGACACACTAGGTCACTCGTTACACGGGTGGCGGATCGAGGGAGTCCATAAGTATACATCGAATAGGCGCATCCAACAGTTATCATCAAGCGAAATTGATGAGTGACAGCCAATGGTTCACAATATACACTTTCCACCTGCAAAAAGAACCCATGATCGGAAGCTAAAAATTACATTCTATTATCTAGAATTCAGAATTGAGTTATTTTTTAATAAGTAAATAAACTAACTTCCATTAAGAAAAATCAATGACTTACTCATGTAGTTTCCCAGGATAACAGAAAACAGCGTGGATTGCAACAAGCCGAACAATCGCCCATCTTGATCAGGACCAGTTAGAAAGATTTGAGGACCTGTCACGACATTTTCACGGCCCATAACCTCAACCTTTCCAATTTGATCGAAAAGACGGGTTACATAGTCCTGAAAAAGCCGAGATTCCAAACCAGACAATTCGACTCCAAGCTGTTGACAATACAGGGGGGTAAACAGTGTACCTTCCAATAATCGAGTAGGCACACGAATGTGGAGGTCTACGAACTTCCCACCAAGACCGGAAAGACCTCTTCGGTGAATGGTCCTACCCCGAATATCAGCACTCAACTGATTCACTGCGGCGAAATCCTTATACATGACAACCAAATATTATCGACACTCTGAATCAAAATTTGGCGAAAATCAGAAACGAAAAAATGGAACATGAAATCTCTAAAGCTGCATAAATGGTGAAGTCAAAAATTACCCCAAATGGTAACACCAATCCACGTGACAAATGTGTGGGTGGGCCACGCAATCCTGAAGCTGTAAATGGTACCCTCAATCTGAGGCGATACCCCAATCGGCAATGGAAGATAGCTGCTCAATGACGTCACGATATCAATCCGGCTCGAGATTACAACAAAAAACGATCGTCATCACCCACATTCCGTCTACATAATGACGACATCAACCAATCCCGAGCTACTCATTCTACCCTACTGTATATATATCCTTATTTCTGCTGTAATACTGTATTACCCACTTATTAACTTACTGTACAATCACCAAATTTCTTCATATAATCCTAAGAAAGCCTATTTTAATCCTATTTCATATAGGAGGAGGCCTTCTAGCAGTTCCAAGTATTTCTTAATACTAAGTGAACACAAATCAGCTGCCAGTAATAACATGAAAGTATTAAAATAATTTTTATTTTCAAAATTACTGTACAGTCAGCCCACGATGTGGCAAATAAATTATTCAAAAAAAAAAAAAAATCCTTATTAATTTATTTTATTTAACCATCAAATACTTTTGTTAAAAGCCATAAATGTGCTTCAAAAATTTTGACCACCAACACATTTCAGTGGCAAAT